>JAGXCT010034985.1:52545-114639 GCA_022495035.1 Philopotamus ludificatus
ATCTGATGACTTGCCGACCAACTAGTATTGAATCTAATCCACGTCTATTTTTTTTTCATTTACCAGTAAATAACCGGTAAACCGGTAATGGATCAATTATTCACCATTTACCGGTTTTTGCAAGCCCTAATCCGCATATAATAAATACTATTAACATAATTCCATGAATGATTGATATGAAAATCCATTGTTGTACAGATTGCGCTTAGCAGAAATCCATACGTAAGCTTTGTTGATGAGAATCACCTGTTTTTTTTGACACGTGAGTGTTATCTAGCCTAGTTACATAAGTTTTACATGAATTTACCTTGGGTGTTTCCGGACTGAAGGCTGGTCCTGCTGAGCATGCAGATATGGCCAAGAAAGCCAGCACCAGCAGCCTCCAGACGTCGCTGGGCCTGCACGCCCTGCGCGACAGGTTGACGCCGTGCTGCAAGTTGGGGCTCGTCGTGCCCGGCTCCCTGGTGCACGACATCTTCGAGGGTTTAGGGCAAATTGTCACCGTGCTCGTTGAGCCAGTTTGCTCTCGACGGTTACGCGCGCGGATGCAAGTTGAAATATATTTCTTCAACAATTATTCGGCGTTATCATATCCGTAATTACTCGTACAAAATATTATCAATCGAAAAAATTACACATATAAAAAACACAAATATATCTTCGATTATTGACTTAATATCACATATGATTTATTGTTCGCAAAGCACGAATTATTGATGCATTTATTTCCCGTTACAAAATTTTACCCGTTTTTATGTTATTTAATTTATTATAATTTTATTTAAACCATATAGTTTCGTATGAATCAATACTGCAAGCTTTATATCACATAATGGACGTAAATTATATAATTTTAAATTGTATAGTCACAGTTAAAATCGCGCACGGATCGATACGGAAGTGAAATGATAAATTGCGCTATTTATTTATTGTCTCTTATTATGTGCGAACATAATTATCGAATGTAAAAAAATTATCGATTTACTAATCTACTATAATTGTAGCTAAATAAATATAGGCACTATTTAATAAAACTATCATTTTTTAATTTACTACAGTGTTTTCCATTATTTGTGTTGGTTGCTCGATGGATTTGTTATAGTAATGATGTACATCTGAAAAATAAAATAAAAAATAATATTAGAATTTTATTCAGCATCTAAAGTGTTAATTTAACGCCGGATAAAAAAATATCGACTGCGATTCAATGAGCTATTTTGGTCATGTGATATAAATAGGTCAATCTATTCCAGTATGACCGCACTGACTGCTCTCTGTTATGAAAAATCATAATGAAAGTGCAGTTAATTGAATTTTCTTCTCGGAAAAATATTATCATGAGTATGAAAGCTCTTTCTTGATTCCGAACGCGTATTTCCTCCGCGAATCGTGACGTAAATATCTTTTAAAAAATGTTATAAAAAATATCTTACAAGAAAATACAACGTTCATGCAACACAAGTTCAGACCATACACTGAATAAGATCTCGGTTTTTTATCTTTGCGTAGACGGATACTGTAGTCTCGAGATAATTTGATAAAGTTATGACTCACACTAATGGTATATACATAATAATACAGTAAAACTGCGATCTATTGTTTTTTTTAAATACCTTAGTTATTATACCAAAAGCGATAAATACACCTGGAAGAAAATGAGCCAATACATCGCTTGATTATGTAATTGAGGGTATCAAAATATAAGGTTATTGATTTTGTTTAGCAATAGCGGTTCAATAAATTGATTTGTTGCTGTCCCTTTCTAACATAATCGGTCTCGGTCGCACCACGCGCCAGGTGATCTCATATTGCAGATTTCTACTAACAATGATTGATTAATATGATGCAGTCATTATTAAAGTGGTCTATGGTGGCTTCTTTCGCTTGGTCAATGCCAAGGAGAAAAAAATGGGGGTCTACACGTTAGGAGTCTATTGCATTGTAGACTATCGCAAGAAAGTTTTTGATAGTTTTTCCATCTTCATACCTCGTGAAAAAAGGTTATAGCGTGGTTGCCGATCTTATTACGAAAAAGATAAATCAGGTTGCAAATTATTAAGGGTAGAGATTTAAGATTCAATTGCTATTCGAAGCAGTTCATCCCTCTCATTAACAACATTATTTGTGTATTTATTTTAGGTAAAAATTATAGGTTTTAGCTTGAGTCGTTTTTATTTTTAATAAAATAATTAAACAATATACTAACCACAGCCGGGATAAACTAATAAAAAAGAAGAAAGATTGAAAGAACCAATACAAATTAAGAAGTTTTTTTTTACATAAATGATTTACGAATGAAGAACATTGGCAAAATATACATATTTAATTAAATCAGGGATGCGCAACCGTTGAAAATCTAATCAAGAATGTTAGGAATTTTGCATAAATTTGTTTACATTTTTTTTTTGTTAAATTTAAAATATATCTCGTTAATCAGCTTTGTGATTTGGATGGAAATATCAGCTTATGGATAACAAATTTTCATTTTTAAAAAAATCTTTTATTTAAATTTATAACTGTCAGATCTAAAAAACGCATTTAAAGTTTGAAAAAAAAAAAATTTTAGACAGGCGAGGTGGGTCCACAGGAAAAATAGGACGCCATGGAGCAAAATAGTTCATAGTCCAGTGGAATCCAAAATATAAAGTCTCAATATTTTTTAAACAAATTAAAAAAACTAAACTCAACGTAGGCCAGTCAATGTTAAGAATGGATGTTTAAACGATCCACCACAGCGGCTCGAATACAACCGAGTCGTCCGAAGGGGGTCTATCAGAGACCCCGAGCATTCCACGTCAAGATATTGATGAATTGTTCATCAATATCTTGACATTTTTTTTTAAAAATGGATTATTCAAAGTATACAAACAGTTATTCATGATATACTTCGTAATTTGGTCGATATTTTGGAAATTTTAACTAATCAATATGACGCGTAAATGACAACGCTCTCAGCGATGTCTCGCCGCAGACTGAGCTCTCGCAGCACGTGTCACTCACACGTTTCACTCGCACTTTGCACATACCACATACCAAGATATTGATAAATTCTTCGACAATGCATTGACATTTGTTTGTAAAAATGGATTTATCTAAGAATAAAAATAGTTATTCATGATATGCCTCATAATTTAATCGGTATTTTTTTTTTATTTTTACTAATCAATATGATACGTAAGCGACGTGCGAACTCAACGATGTTCCGCCGCGACTGAGGCACGTTCCTGGCTCGTCGCATGTGGTTTTACCACTTGCACAGCATGATGTTTTTTCTCTTTCGCTCTTGCACATGCGCCATGCTCATGTAAAATTAAATTTTGTTATTATTTTTTTTTAAAAGAGTTAGTCGCAAAAAATCAAAAACTTGGATTTGTCAGGACTACGAAAAAAACGGAAAAAAAATTGAAAATGAGAACGATAGATGAGAGTTCCACTGTATTCAAATTAATGACAAATGTGTTAAACTCATCAAACATTGATAACGTATGACAGTCGTCACGGAAGCATGAATAATAAAATATTTCCACTGAAAAAGGTCAACGAGCACAATAATCATTTTTCTAAACTATTATTTTTTAATAAAAACGAAATAATCAACAATTATCTTTCGCAATGGCGAATCGTATGTCATTTATGGTGTCCTTGGATTTATAGCGATTAGTATTGTGAAAACTAGATCGCGAGAACTTGCACAACCATATGGCAACGGACCTTATGACCTCAGTCGGTTTCATGTGACCATATTTCACGTGACTTTTTTTAGGTGTCATTAAGCAATTATTTCGGTAGCAAAGGGGTTAAATATGTGTTTGTACAACGACATAAAAAATCAGACGCATTGATAAAAATCATACGATTTTCTGAAAATAACTCGGAACGTTGCATAATCGCATACACTAAGAAAATCATTTACATACGACAACGATCAAAAAATAGCTTAATCAATTAACATTTACAATTGACTGTCGACAGATCAGAAACATAAGACTAATTAAGATTAATTCCGAGATGTTTCTTCCGATATCTTTGATAATCAAGCGTTAACTGACAGAATTAATGAACGCTCTATTAACGAGTTGCTGTTGTACACACGCAATAATTAATCACAATCAGACGATATTAATTTAAATATTAATTTATCATCGCCTTCCCAAAAAATTGCAACTATTCGGTAAAATTTCAAACGGTGAGTAATGCAATATTTATATATTCATATAGATCAACTGGAAAATTGCATGGCAATATGCCACGATTTGTATTCATCTATAGAATTATATTTTTCCCGGAAAGCTCTTGACCTACTGCCGATGAAAAACTACTTGTTAACGAAATTTTCGCAAGAAAACCTTTGGAGCAATCAATCAATCATTGAAAAATGTGTTTGGAAAAAAATATCTTAAAAAGCTACGCTGCCATACAAGTGATCCATCATACGGGTGAATATTAAAATTTATGAAAATGAAACACATCATTTTTGCCAATGCAAATTATTAAATTCGCGTAAAATAAATACGCGCTCAAAATCAACTTATTTTTATATCAAATGCGAACAAGTAACACGAAACATTTTCATAAAAGCATCCGCTTTGATGTTAGAGAGCGAAAAATATTTGCTTTTCAGTTTTTCCGCATAAAAAAATATATAATACAAACACATTTTCTTTATAAATATTATGTTTTATGACGACAGGATTAAAGTGTATATTTAAAAATTAATCTCTATAGGATGATTTATCTTTTATTTATTTATATATATAGAAATACATTATATCTAATAATAACGTATTTTTTTTAGATCAAAGGTTCAAGATACTAATAATGATTATCTCGTTTCTAATCATAATAACTGACCTAAACCTAATAGTTATTCACGATATTCATATGAACCGATAGTATCGCCAAGTATGATAAAAAATAATCAAAATAATCGATTACGGAGAATTTCACTTATCCTTTAAATTGCAAAAAATCATAAAAAAAAGGTTCAAGATTTTTTTCTCTTGAAAAAAATTAAAAATGTGGAAAGAATGAACAAAAATAACGTTATTGTGATGTCCCCACCTCTGTATTCGCCGAGCATAGCTCTTTGTGACTTCTTCATATTTCCAAAAATGACAAAAAACAAAAATATACGATGGTTTGTCAACATTGAAGAGACATAATCGGCGAAGAAGACTTCCAAATTTGGAGTCCAATTTTTAAAGTCCAAGTCAAAATTAACATATCACTCAGACAAATGATCAACGCCTCGTGATTCATCCTAAAAAATCAAACCTTTAACTAGATTTATTAAAACTTTTACCGTACATATTATTAATTCCCTTTTGAAACTAAAAAATAGTTCTTAACTATCACAATCTATTCTTAATCAATTTACTGATTATTATTGAATTAGAAAAAAAGAAGATTAAATCTAAATTATACTCTACCCTTTTAATCTCAACATATTCCTTGGACCCAAAATCTACATTTATGATTAAAATATAGCTTTATTTTACGTCTCTGATAAAAAGGACAAGAGGCCTAGTTTCACGCTCTCGAATATAAAAATGAAGTAGTGGAATGAGATGTCATTATCATCATCATTTGCCAGACATAATTCATCCAGAATGTTGACATGAAAATATCTTAAAATCCTACCTTTTACTAATTATATAAAAGCTCTTGCATATCTCTTTTAAAATGTTATACTATCTATTATTAGTCAATTATTTGATTATTATTGAATTAAAAAAAAGAAGATTAAATCCAAATCAGACCCAATCCTATAATTACCCCTTGTCACATCTTTTGAATACCCTTACTCTAAATTATCCCCTACCCTTTTAATGTCACCATATTTCTTAGTCCCAAATCTACATATATGATTAAAATATAGCATTCTTTTAAATCTTCGATGAAAAGAAAACGAGACTTAGCCTCACACCCTTCAATACAAGGACCAAGTGAGTAAGTATTGGAATCGGATGCCATTATCATCACCATCATTTGCCATCCGTGATACATCCAGATTGCTGACATACGGAATGATCTTAAAATCCTACTCTTTTATATTTTCTTATAAAATTTTAAAATATGAACCCTTTAATTTCTAAACTATTACAATTCATTCCAAGTCTAAGAAGAAAAAAGAAGATTAAATCCAAATCAGACCCCATCGTATAATTACCTCTTGTCACATCTTTTAAATACCCTTATTCTATATTATCTTCTACCCTTCTAATCCCACCATGTTCCTTAGTCCCAAATCTAGATATATGATTTTCTTTTAAATCTCAATTTAGTAAGTAGTGGAATTCGATGTATTAAATAAGGAAAAAATAATATTGATGGATAAAGAAGATTTTTTAATCATACCTTGTATATATTTGATTACCTGATTGAGGGGGCGTTATCTGAGATCTGAAGCTCATATAAATTTGGGGGATACGTTTTTATAACTATATATAAAAAAAAAATATAATTCATGGCATCTCTTTCTTTCTCAGGCTATAGCAATTGATAACAGCTACGAGTGGTCTGGGAGCATTTGATCGGTGTTCGATACTCTGACCGTGTTATCGATATATATTTTTGCAAAATTGAGGGTGATCTACTTTCCACGAGCTGGATAATGTCACATATGCTCTATTGATAGCGTAAGACCATTCATGGTCGTGGTTTTTGCTGCTAGCCATAGACCCGGTTCGTTTCGGTGCAAGACTGTCACGGAGCGATGCATTTGGTCTGCGAACCGTGTCCGTGGACCGGTCGTTATGACGTCACACAATCGGGTGTCGGTGCACTCGTATGTATTTATGAATACTGAGATCTCGTGTATTTTCAAAATTGGATCAATGTGCCGCGGACGCGATTCGATTTCGTTATTGTGGTACATTCTTCTAGAGTGATTGACTCACGACCACTTAGAACTGGTTCGCAACTGCTTACAGTCGACTTATTCCGACGTGATAAGCTGTAGGAGTCGCCAAGTGGCACTGCGCGAGCCGCGTTATAAGCGATTGTGATTTTAAGCTCGACGATCGCTAATACGATAAGCTTTTATGGACTTATTTTTTAAATCTATTTATTTTAAAATTAGCATTATTTGCTGAAACAAATAATTCTATTAGAATTCAGCGTTTAAATTGGCTTCACGGTTGTTTGCAAAATCGATATGCTATTGCGAAATGATTTTGTTACTGTTTTCGGTATAGATTTACGATTAATAAACCGAAATACAATGGCGAAACCCGTGTACACTATAAATTTTAACGATGCGTTAACAAGAGTGATTTGTGTTTCCGCGTATTTCAGACATTTTCCAGATTTGGCCCAGACCCGCCGATCCTCCGTTGCAAATTTCATGCAATTGCACCGCGCAAAATAACAAAAAATATAAATATAATAATTGCCGAAATCCAAATACAGAATCCTGGCCCCGCTCCAAATACTCGACTTCCAGATATGCAAGCATCCCGAAGGGGATTCCGGCAGTTCTCCGACTTCGGACTGAAACATTTCAGCAATCGTTCGCAATAGCCGATTAAAAACGTCCGTTCGTCCGCTCGATTGACGGACGCTTTGTTGCCGATGGAAAGTCAATTTCCGTGGAAATCTTCTTTGTGGGATGTAATAACTATAACGGATTCTATTTTAGCACGGTTTGAAATAACACGATTCGAGAAAATTGATGGAAAATGGTAAATGGACTATTTTTTACACTGAGTTTTTGTTTAACAAAGTTTAACCTAGCCGTGCCGATGTCTATTTGGGAGTTTTCTGGAGTAAATCTTTTAATGCAAATCCTACATGTCCCAATCTTTTTGGATTTGTCTAAAAAAGTCTAAAGAATAAATATAAATAATCATTGACATTTATCGTCCGAAATCGCGAAAAAAACAACAATATGAGTTTCCATTGGCACGGCCGCAATGTTTTTGTATCACTCCGTACCGGATGCAAGCGAGAAAAAAGCATTGCGCATTTGCAAGTGCGAATAAAACTACATGTGACGAGATAGGAGTGTGCCTCAGTCGTGGCGGTACATTGTCGAGTTCGTATAATTGAACCGTAATTATGAATAACTATTTTTATTCTTATAATAAGTCAGATATTGATAAAAAAAATTATCTATATCTTGACTTGAAATGCTGGGGTCTATTTTCATACATTCATTATATAAAAAATAGACCCCATAGGGCAATACCGATGGTTTCTAGTCGCCCTAAAAAACAAATGGTATTGAAATACCCATTTGCGAATAAAAATCTCGGTAAATATACAAAAAAATATACAATAAACCCTCCTATAACGCTCCCTACTAAATACTCAAATTTGGAATGTGGATTTGGTTTCTATAACGCGGGTTTTCTAAAACGTGCTTCCGATTTCTTCGTTATATAAGGACTGGCATATTATATCTGTTGGTGGCTTAACATAGCTGTCATAAACAATACACAAAACGAGGATAAAAAAATCAGGTTTAAAGGCTTAATCCATTAACTGCTATTGTCACGCCGGCATGACAACTGCTTATACACTGCACATGCTAGCGACCTGTGTTGGAAGCTTTGTAATAATTTCGATAGATATTTGTTCATTCAATTCATGGAACATCTAGAACCTTTAGGTTTCGTAAGTAAGTTCGAGTTTTAGCTATATATTTGCATTTACAAATTTATTCGGGAACGGGACATAATTATGTAAATTTGTCTGGCGGTTAAAGGGTTAAAAGACCGAAGCTCGAAATGCAATGTTGTATTTATCTATTGTAATTGAAAATAAAATGTAAATTTTCTTATTTATTTATATGTTAATGTCTTGATATGTCTTGAAGATAATAATATGAATAAATAAATAACAAATGCGATATATTTTTTAGTAAAACATTAAACCCCCATATAACGCTCCCTCCTATACCGTGGTTTTATTTCTATATCACGGTGGCTCAAAACCAACGGCGTTGCCCGATGGGGTCTATTTACTATGAAATGAATAGACTTCAAACATTTCAAGTCGAGATATTGATAAATTCTTCGACAATACCTTGACATTTGTTAATTAAAAATTGATCCATCTAATAATAAAATCAGTTACTCATGATATGCTCCATAATTTGGATACTTTTACTAATCAATATGACGCCGTAAGTAACGTGCGAGCTCGACGAAGTCCGGTACGGAGCGATAAAAAACATCGCGTCCGTGCCCATGTAAAATTAAATTGTCGTTTTTATTTTTTTTAGAAATTGCGGACAATAAAGGATTATTTATTCTTTAGACTGTTTTAGGCAAATACAAAAAGTTTGCGACACGTAGGATTTATATCAAGAGTTATTCGAGAAAAATAAAAAACTTGGGGTCCCAAATAGACCCTCGGCACGGCTAGGTTAAAAATCCCTTTCCAAAATTTTGTATGGGTGCTTTGACTTCTATAACACGGGTTTCTATAATGTGATCCTGTGATTTCTTCGTTATAGGAGGGCTTACTGTATTTTAAATAATGTTACCAAATACCATTTTCAGTTGTGCTTCTTATATTTTTAGTGCGAAAGTCTTTGGAACATATCCCCCGTGCAAAAAGGAAGAAAAGAAAAAAGTTAGTGTTTGATACATTTTCACTGTAGACTATTTTGAAGGACACAATTTTTTTCTGAGAAAATCTAAAACTACGCGTATTTTTGTAATCAAAACTCGTACGTACGAAGACGAAAATGACAATCTAGTTAGCATATATTCCAAATATACTTTAATTAGCTGAATAACTGGAAAACGGGGTTATAGAAATTGACCGATGTGTCTAAAAATAAATGTCAATGATCTCATAGATCTGAAAAACGTTAAAAATACACTTCGATCTATGTTTATTTTATATTCTGGAACGCATCAACATGTACGATTCTGTATGAGATGTTTATTTTTAAATATTTCGTTTAACAGAGAATATGAGATTTAACTCTTATTGCTCTACGCATCTTCTTGCACGTTTGTTATGTTCAATATGCATGGGCGGTTAAGATAAAATGTTCATTATTGTTCTTTGTTAATAATACAAGGCTGATAAGAAAATAATTGCGGTTTTTGTTGTCTCAGTTAATAACGAAATTAATGAAGTCATAATTTACTTTCTTAATCGCAACACGAAAGCGTCATTGAAATTTTAGCCAATGAATTACGTCTTAGGAATGATTAACGATTTTTTATTAACTTAATTTAAAAAAATGTAAAACCACAAATAATAAATTGTTGTAAAATAACACGATATAATCAATTGGACGTCTCCAGTTGTTTCTAGCCGCCTTGATGGATCGTTTAATAGTATTTCTATTACTTTCTATACTGATTTTTCTAATACTATGTTTTGTATCATAAGGTTCTTACATGCGACCCGCTCAACATTTTAAAATTTGTAGCTGGCCCGTTGTAAATAAAGGTTGCTCATCCCTGTTATAGATGTACACCCATCCCTCGCTTAACACGACACTCGCTTAACACGGTTTCGCTTTAACACGGTCTCAGTTTTGTTGAAAAAAAATTTTTTTTTTTATTAAATCTTGCTTTATAGATGTGCGCACAGCTGCGGGAATTTCCAAGATTAACGGTTAGAGTATATCTAGACGACAACTGTTCATTTTAAAAAAAATGAACAGTAAATTCATCATAAAAAAAAATAGTACACCTGAAATAAATGAACAATACATCAAATTTAGTCTCGTTGCCCTCTGATGTTCACTCGTTAAGTCAAGGCAGCTGATAAAATGTTGTTGATAACCTAACCTCTCTTTTCAATACATTTGTTAGTCTCGCTTAACACGGTTTCGTTTAACACGGTGATCTAGCAGAACCTATCTTCCGTGTTAAGCGAGGGATGGGTGTATTTCACATCTGGGGCTTGAATAATTTCAATATTCAAAATCAATTTCGGTGACTTCCTTCTAATTGCGACAATAGAATTTTTATTCAACTGCTTTTCAGCTATATTTTTTTCATTCCAAAATACAATTTAACCTAGCCGTGCCGATGGGGTATATTTGGGACCCCAAGTTTTTGATTTTTCTCGAATAACTCTTTTAATATAAATTCAACACGTCCCAAACGTTTCATATTTGTCTAAAAAAGTCTAAAGAATATATACAATAACCATATTTATTTAATTACCCATAAGTAAAATTGTTTTTTCGATGCGCCATCAGCAAGAATCTAATACATACATCCTTTGTCTGTCTGCGACTTTTGTGGTGGTACAGGTTTTTACTGCAGACATATAAACGCTTGATACTCTTTGTGGTGGTCATGATAGTATCATATTCGATTTTTTTAAATATTAGGGATACCCATAAGTAATGTAATTTTTTCGATGCGTCATCTTTAAAATAGTCTCTTCCAGTCTGTTAGGCAGTAAGGACGTGTTATAAGTTTCTCTTAACTAGAGGCTACCTGCTCGTGGCCTTTAGACAAAAATAACGGTTTATTTAACCCTCTGACGACAATGGAAGAGACGTGTCTGTCGGAACAACATCTGCGGAGCTGTATACTTTTTCAATATCATTTGAAAAGTAAATCGACAGAGGCTACGAAGGATATTTACGAGATTTACGGTGACATATTGGATGTCAGGAAATGCCAACGATGGTTCAAAAAATTTAAATCTGGTGATTTGTGTTTGGAAAACGAACCTCGAAGTGGACGACCCGACCCGTCAGGCGGATGGAAGCAGCCGTGGGGCCTGCAATCGAAGTCGACCCGATGCTGACTATTGAAAAATTATCGGAAAAGGTCGGTACATCCTGGTCCAGTATTCAGAGGATCCTAAAGAAGTTGGGAAAGATTTAAAAAGAAGATGTTTGGGTCCCACACGCATTCACGCGCGACCTCATGTTGCTAAATTGACGTGTGAAAAAATTCAGGATCTTGGATGGGTCACCCTGTTGCATCCTCCATACTCGCCGGATCTCTCACCATCTGATTTTTACTTATTTCGTTCTGGGGAACATTTTCTAAGAGATCAAAATTTCAATTCCTTAGAAGAGAAGAATACAGCCCTTTCAGACTATTTTCAGTTAAAACCTGCAGAGTTTTACAAGAATGGCATGGACGATTTGAAAGAAAGGTGGCAGAAGAATTTAGATAATATGGGGAATTATTTTGTGTAGGAAAAGTTAAATAAAGTATAAGAAAAATTGTTTTGAATTTCATTGAAAAAAAAAAGACATTGCTTATGGGTACCCCTAATATAAATAATCAATTGTCCGCAATTGCGAAAAAAATAAAAACGTCGTGAAAAAAAATCGTGTTGTGCTAGGCCGTTGTAGTAGACATTGGACCTGCCAGTAAAAAATCGATGACATTTGACCGCAAAGGGTTAGAGAGTCAGGACTATTCTTCGGCATTTCTTATCCATTTTTTTCGTCGTCTCAGATCGACATTCCTGAGATAATTAAAAAAAAATATATAGGGGGATATTTCAAAAAGAGCATTGGCATTGAAATGTCTGAGATATCACGTATCGCTCCAGTATACAAGACACGTAATGCCCAAAAAATGATATGAATGACACAACGTCGACGTGAACGCTCAAGATATTTCACGAGAGGCGTATAACCTCAAAGGGTGATCCAATTCCAGGACTGGTGTTTCGTTCTCCGCAGCTAGACACCCTAATGAGAGCTGTGGCGACATGCTAATGGACATATAATGTTTCTATCGGTGACGCAATCGGGTCATGCGTGACCCATGACCCAAGACCTGATTAATACCCTCCGCCTTATTAAATTTGTTGCCAAAATTTCATTTTGACAAATGCATCTGAGCGAAATTGGTATTCGCCACGCAGGCTCTTATTAATTATACAAATGACCTGTCCGGCTACCAGCTTATTTACATTTTTTACAATCGCCATGTCAGCGGTCGTTCGCTGTTACGATTCGTCATCTATCATGCGGCTGGTGTAATATAAATTATTTGTAATATTTGCATGAGCAATTGCCCGATGATACATATTTAATAATATTTGATTAATTTTACGACATTGGGAATATAAATATTGACGTATTTATGCAAAATAAGCAAGAAATTATTTATTGTATCCAGAGTAATTCCCATCATACATTTTTCCAATCATCAAAGCTCTTCAAGAATGTAATTCTGACTTTATCCACTAAATTTTAGCAAAAAGTCATCCTCTCATAATTTTTTCATCTTTAAAAGAATATAAAAAAACCGCGGGAATACGAATGCTTTTACACAAGTAAAAAATCGCCATGCACACCAAAATACGTGAAATCTACTCGACAGTCAAAAATAAAGCAAGAATTCGATATGGCTATCAATGTCAATATACGTCAGAGACATTTGCACCAACACAACAACAAATTTGACACAGCGGGGGCCTGTACAGCCCGCATTTTTTTTATCAAATATTTCCTGTAAAAAGTTATAGGGTGGATTATACCCCATAAACCGTGCATTTATTTTTTTATGGTAGCTTAGTAGTAAAACCGGGCCTCACCTTTTCTGATAAAAATTGTTCAAATATATTCCTAGTATTAACCACGCCCATATTTGATGAACTAGTATGGTGGGTAAACATATTTTATGGGTTATGCGGATTTCTTTTTTTCTCCTCCATTATAATTTGTTTGGACGGAATACTCTTGTTTCTAATAATAATGACGCGGGACTATTCTGGAAAATAATTCCTAGAATAATGTATATGTATAAAAGCATTATGTGTAATAAATTAAATTATGACTAGATTATTGCTGTTTTTTTTCAGAAAAATATTATTAGATAAATAAATTGAATGTGATGTGGAGGGTAAACAGTTATTTCTGGATTGTGAAGTGTTTTCTAAATGTATGAAAGCTCCTTTATAGGGTCATATTTTTTATTAAAACAGAGTGTTTTTGCTGACCCTTTTGTTTTTAAGACGTTATGATCGAAGAATAGAGTATTAATACATACTCTCCTGTGTGTAAGGATCTCCTGTGTATAAGACACGAAGAGAAATGTGTTTTATGATAATGAACTGAATCTATATGAAACTATAACCAGAATTTTAATCAAAAAAGGCAGTGGCGGATTCATAGAGATGCATATGATGCTAGAGCATCAGACCCCTGATCATTGAGGGCCCATACCTCACTCGGTATTTGTTTAAAATTTAATTTATGTGTTCACTTTTATAAGCTTCAGATTCAGCTTCACTTGTATCACATTGTAAGATTGTTTAGTATCATAACTAAGTAGAAGAGAAAAACTTAACGAACTCTTATATACGAAATAAAGCTTACATTTCTATGGGTGTTCTAACGATGTCCATAAATTCAAAGAAAAACGAAGGTTTAAAATGTCCAAATTTAATTTATTACAGAAATCTCATAGATATTTTTATAAATTTACATACTATTCTAAAAATCTATTTAATAATAGCGATAAAAAATTGTGAAGCCGACAGAGCTTTCTCTAAACACACATTTATAAAAAAAAAAAATACAGATATAAGAGATGAGAGACTGAATTAATTGTCCATTCTTTCTATAGAATTTGATATCAGCAGATCAATTACTTATGCTAGGCTCAAACGTAGAATGAAGTTTATAGCATAATTTATTGTTTATGTTATATAATTATATATTTTTTCCGTTAATATTAATGTGTTAATAGAAATGTCCTCTTTACTATAATTCGTCCTCCCCCCTGCCACCCAGGCTACTAAGGGTCTCTGAAATGTAATTAACAAAAAGCCCTAAAAAGTCACATTCCGCCACTGAAAAAGAGATATTTAGGGTTTTAATTTACACTGTCGGTGGCAGATTCATAAGTTTTATTATTAATAATAATAATTTAGGGGACTAAGTGAAAGACATTAATCGATTTTAAAACTACAGAAGAACTATTGTGGTATAATTAATATTTTTTCTTAAAAGGTTCAAGTTAACCGATCCGTCATGGCGACTCGAAACCAACGGCTCTGGCCGATGGGGTATATTTTGTATGAAATGAATATATGAAAATAGACCCCAAGCATTTTAAGTCAAGATATTGATGAATTCTTTAAATTTCATTCGCACTTTGAACATCGTACCGGATGCGAGCGAGAAAAAACACCATGCGTGTGGTAACATAAGCGAATATTATTGTTTTTTTTATAAAAATTTGCAGATAATAAAGGACAATGATTATTTATAAAGTTTATTCTATACAATTTAGACAAATACAAAAAGTTTGTGACATGTAGGATTTATATTAAAAGATTTCAAAAGAAAAGAAAAATCAAAAACCTGGGGTCCCAAATAGGCACGGCTAGGTTAACACTTTCGTGGCCGGTGGTGCCTATGTGGCATCATCGCGAGTTCCACCATTTGTGGCCGCATGGTGCCACATATGCATCATGATTGCACCGATCGTTTGGGGCCGGTGATCTAGCATACACAACTGAACAATGAATACGGTGAATGAATTTTTATATCTGCAACTGATAATGCTACATCTATTTACAGTAATACTTTCAATAGGGTAAGTTTTTGGTAACTTGATGCGGCCACGATAGTGTTAAGAAACTTATGGTAGAAAATTGTAATCAAGATATTCTATAGTCAATCTAAACATAAATGCATTTCAGGATAATATGCAAGATTTTTATTGAATAAACTACAACTGAATCATCTAAAAAACTTGTATTTATTTATGTGCCATTTTTGGGAAATGAATAAATGAAAATATAAATTTCCATAAGAAAAACTGTTATCGTTATCTCGCTGTTAAAACATTTTTAAATATCAGCATCATATTTAACATCCCGGTTGTAATAAATATGACAATAATAATTAGATGCAATCGATATGATTATTTTAACAATGTCCATGTTATGTCACATGTTGGGAAAACCGATTCGACACGAATGTCAGTGCGGCTGTCAAAATCAATGTTTATTTTTATCACGGAAAATCGGAAAATCGTAGCTAGGCACTCGGTCCACGCCTCTGAAACACCATTTCATGCACGAACCTTCCCTCGAGTGTGAATTCTATTTTTTTTTCAGCGACAAAAGCGACGTCAAGACGCTTCTTCGATGCATCGACATGCATACTAATTCCGGCGACTTTTATAAAAATTTCCACCAGACAAATACTGTTAGATACCCGTCTTTGGAATGTATGAATAACTGGCAAAATTTGAATCCGAACAATGTCATCAAGAGGAGACTTCCAATGAAGTGGATGAGCGTGTACAATCCGGTGAGACGTGGAAATCACCAATTGATAATTGTTATCGAGAGCCGTTGTTCGAGCACTCCATGAATAGAGTGTGTCATCGAGATGCATGCTGGGCATTTTAAACAAAATCAATTGTTAGGTAACAACCACAAGTAATTACATATTAAATAAGACGTATTCTAAGAACCATTGTTTATAATTAGAATTTATATTTGCATAAGTATTGAGAAATATGGACCACCGAGGCAATGTCTTGGAAAAAATGCGACTTTGTAGAAGTATTTATATCGTACGAGTTATGTTTAGTCGAGTTGCCATGGCTGGTATGGATAATATGTTCTACGTAGATGAATTTGATAAGAGCCTGTTTATGACAGATTGTCAGGTGCAATGTAATGATTCGACGAGATAATAGCTTTACAGTCTACTGGGTTACAGTTTTAGGTCTCAATTCAATAGGCATATGGGTTAATGGATTAATATGGTTTCATATTATAATAATTATGTAAAATATGACCATACATTTTAAAAATATTTATATTATTTAACCAAACCGTGCCGATGGGGTATATTTGATATCCCAGCTCTTTAAATATAAATCCCACATATCAACAATCTTACATGAAAACAACAATTTTCATTTCTGTAGCTCTAAAATATCGACTAAATTATGAAAACTATTTTCTAATAATCTATTTTTAAAAAAGTATGTCAAATTATTGATGAATAATTCATCAATATCTTGACTTGAAATGCTTGGGGTTTCTATTTCATTATAAATAGACCCCCTTCGGAAGACGCGGTTGGTTTCGTGCCGCCGTAACTGATCAGTAGAGATACGTGATTATCGCATTTTGCGATAAATGCGACATAGAAGCGATAAAGCAATGAATGCGATATAATTGCGAAATTTTGAAAATTGCGAGTAGTTGCGAAATTGTCCATATATCGATCTCTCGGTTATAACATATGTGGCATTTTGCCTATGGAAACCCAGAAGCTACTTCTTGAAACAGACCAAACTAGAATTAATAGATATTCTTAAGTCGGTTTCCCGTAAAAGTTTATTAAATCTCGAGTCACATTTAAATATACAAGAAACGAATGTGTTTTATGAAACTTTAAATCATCTGTTCAATTTCCAAATTGATGAAACGATATCGGTAATAAGAAAGCTTACTTTTGTTTACCATTAACAACATCATTGTTATACCGATGATAAACTTTATTAATTTTTAATCATTTTTAATCGGTGTATTCCTGGATTTCTATTTAACTTCAAATGTTTTTATATCAATATATTGTATATCGTTTAAAAAATTATGTATAAATTAGACTTTTTAACTTCAAATTCGTAATTAAGAAATAAACGCTAAATAGATGCTAAAATTTTGTCATTTTAAATGCTATTTTTTTAAAAAAATAGATGCTAAAATACGTGTCTCTACTGATCAGTTCATAAAAAAATAAAATAATCAAAAAAAATCATTCAAAAGTATGAAAATATTATTTCATATATAGAATATATCTATATAATAATTTCATCATAAGTTGTAACATATTTTTTCTATGATTATTGCCTTACTAGGGGTCTATTTAGTATTAAATGAATATATGAAAATAGACCCCAAGCATTTCAAGTCAGGATATTGATGAATTCAACATCAATAATTTGACATACTTTTTTAAAAATTGATTTTTAGAAAATAGTGTTCATAATTTAGTCGATATTTTAGAGCCACAGAAACGAAAATTGTTGTTTTCATTTATTTTTCTACAATTGCGGACATTAAAGATCAATGATTATTGATAAAATATATTCTTTATAGTTTTTTAGACAAATACAAATATTTAGTGACATATAGGATTTATATTAAAGAATTGGGGTATTAAATATACCCCATCGGCACGACTAGGTTAAGTAATATATTTTTTTTATTTTATAAACTTTTTTAGACAAATACAAAAAGTTTATGACATGTAGGATTTATATTAAAGAATTAATCGAGAAAAATCAAAAACTTGTGATCCCAAATCCCCATCGGCTAGGTTAATAATGTTAGGGTTTGGATTTCCTAAAGAAGAGTCTGAATTAAATGTTTAGTTGCTAAGAAAACTAAAATACTTTATTTGTGTAAAACAACCATTGTTCTCATAATTAAAAAAAAATAGAACGAGTAAAGGCTATTTATTTAATCTCGATTAAAAATGAGGAATCTAATTCTACATAAGAATTTAAATGTTTAATAAATTTAATATTAGATTCAGAGTCTTCTTAATTTAGTTAAAGTAGGACTAAGTATATTTTGCAAATTAAATAATTTATAAAAATGTAAAATATCTTGTTAATATATTTTAACGAAATATTTATAATAGAATATGATCTATAAAAATTAAAAGATTTATTAATAAATCTTAATATTAAAAAAATATGTTTTTTATATCTAAAATTCAAATATATGTTTGAGAAAATTTATTTCAAAAAATTGTAAGTGTAGATGTTCATTTTCTTGAGATATAAATTGCTGTTTTGTATAATCCATTACGTAAAATTATTTTTTACCAAACAAATATCAATCATTTTAGTATTCTTATTCCTTCAAAAAAAAAATTAGACTTAAAAAAGTTTCATCTTCAAAATTATTTTATGAAGGTTATTAGATGTATAAGATAAGACTAATGAGCTCTAAATTAAAAAAAACTTGGTTTAAACAACGAAAATAGACGAACACTTATTAAATGTTTGCAAATTCATATTAAATTGCATACTTCAAAGAATTAATTTTACAGATCGTGCTATTACAAAATTAATGCATACTTTATATTATAATTGATATTCAAATATTCCAGCTGAAGCATAATCGTTGCGGCACACCTATTCATTAGTTAATTAGTAGACAATTTGTCTGAAAGTTTGTATAGCAGAAAATTGGGTCAGGTAAATCATACGGGCGACTAAAGGCGGTCATACATAACGTATTATTAAGCAGGTTTACACAGAAATTTGCGTACTGAAACGTGATGAAATAGTCATGAATTTGCAATCGGAAAAAAAACGCTATATTTATCTGTAAATTTTCAGCATAAATTGAATTATTTAAACATATATCTACCGAATACAATTTGATTAGTGAAGAACTAACTTCATTAACACAATTAACGTGTGATATATAAGGGCTTTTTCGTTAATCTAATTTTAAGGGACCGTAACGAAACCCTGTATTTAGTCTGTTAACGGAATGTTAAAATAATGTAAATATTTAATATATGGGGAATTTCGATGATAAAGTTTTTATAAATTGTAACAAAGCTTTCGTTGCATAACAAAGTCTCAAGTTTGGAGGTCAGCTGAAAGAGGACCCTGAAAAATGAAGCGAGATCCCGGATTGCAGACGATGAACATACATAATACATAAAACGACACACTCTCGTTTATGACTGTCGTAAAGATAAATTGCGAAGGATATAAATGCATTAAAATTGCATCGATTATTGGAATTATATAAAAATATTCATTTTGAATACGTTGATGAAGAAAAAATATTTTTTTTATTTTCACAGGTGCACGATAGCGAGCATATGGCGACCATGACCTTCCTGCAGCAGACGATGTCCCAGTTGTATGGTCGTATGTATGCACTTGCAGACGTGTGTGTGCCACTGCAATCTCGTGCAATGCACGCGACTCGGTGCATTGCATAATATCACAGATCTAACACCAGTGGCACGCGTGCCAAGTTTGCAACGTCCGGAAGCTACAATTCATGCGTACATATACAATTTAATCACTCGGAACGAAATGTATTCGACATTGGAATGACATGGCATTGCACCTGATAAAAATTAATAGCCATTTTTTTATTATAGCAAAAAATTAAACAAACACGTATCGTTGCTCCTTGAAAGCTAATTCGATCGATTGTTATCGAAGTAAAGTTTGCAAAAAAGCCTCAAGCAATAGGTCACATTCGTCTATTATTCAAATGTGGACAACGTCATTTGCACAAGTGTGCATTCTGCAAAAAAAAGCAATGCGACCTAATAAATCTCGAAATCGAATCGATGATTTCATAATAATCGACATAATTGAAAATGACTCGTGTATTGTTATTCTAAGAATAATCTAAGCTATTATTTTTTATTTATGATTGTTAAAGAAAATTTACGATATTTTCATATTGAATCATAACAGTATAAAATATTTTTACGACGCGTTAGTGGGCTTGAAGAACATTTCGTGGTAGGGTTCATCTCTTTAGCTGTTTAGATATGACTATAAAATAATTTTATTTCAAAATGGATGGGATACTCTTCCTCGTCCTATCCTAGATCAGTTATTTTTAACCAAATCAAGCCAATTTTTCTTATGCGTCGATTGCCCATCGAATTGCCGAATTAAATAGACTACAATTTCGGTCTTGGTTTTAATTCTGTAAGTTTGTTTAAATCAAAGATCTTTCGCAAAAAGTTTTGGCCCTTTCGTCTGGCAGTCATATGTTAGAACCCTTCTTAATATAGCCTTGTAAATCTGTTATGTAGATCCAAATAGTTGTTTACTGCCATGGAATGCCATTTGTTTTATCCAACAGTTTTATTTACTTTCCTCTGCTACTTTGTTTAGAATTAATTATTTTATATTTATAGATAGATAGCTATCGAGTTTGTTATCGTTTATCCAAAACTGTCGAGAAGGATAATATTTAAATCTCTTTTAAGATTATAACATTATTAATAACTCTCTGATAGAGATTTTTAAGGCAATTCAAATTCGTGGAGTTGAAAAAAACTGGTTTGAGTTAATAAAATAGACAAATATAATTATAGATAGTCCTCAAGTTAACAAAAAAAACATTTTTCTCAATATAAAATAGTTAAAAAATCACGAATTGAACGAATGTGGGTGCATAATACTAAAAAAGAAAGAATCTTAAAGATTTATGGATGAATTTGAGTATTAAAAATATATTAAACGTTTTAAAATGTTTCGAAATAGAAAAAGAAAATAATTCATTAGTGTGGATATTAACTAAATATTAATAATAAAAAATATAGCTTCACAAGATTTAAAAAATAGAGACTTATCAGAGTATTAAGCTCAAAGAATTGCAGGAAATATTAAATAACAATTTATCACTCCAAAAAAATGATTAAAGTAAAGGATAATGGTTAAAGATTGTCATCAAATTAACAAAGGAATGCAAAATTTCTTGAAAATGGACCTTGTTTGCTATCACAAGTATATAATAATATAATTCAAAATATTATTATTTTATTAGTAATATAAAATAAAATAATATGGAAGAAAAACGTCGACCCACGGTCATAATTATAGGTCGACTTATGACCTATTTAAATAATGACCAAAGTTTAGAAACCTGACCAGATTGCAAGTTGAAACATATCTGTATAATATAGTTTTTTAAAATATTTTTTTTAGAATGTGCTACTTGGAGCTGTATAAAAAATATTTAGTTTAATTTCAGAATAAAAATCAGTAATTATTTGGAAAACTGATTGAAAATCCGATATCTAAGTAATAGATAATAAATTTATATAATGGCTGTAGTAACATTGCTGACAATCGAGTCTCGATAATAAAATTTATTGAACAGACATAATATTAAACAGGATTCCTATAAAAAAATGACAGAGATGAAGATTAATTTTAAAATATGCGATTTATTTTTGTTCATCTTATAATATAAATTTAAATTTCATTAAAATTATGTCAAAAACTTTTCAACAATGTGTTCTAAATTTTCAAGGACGCTTTGGTCTCGTTGCGGTTAGACAATAAAAGTATATGACGTCATACAAGAGTCGAGGACATTAATATATAATAAATATATAAAATAATTGTATAATGATATTTTTATTGTCGAAATGATCTCGATAAATTGATATATATGGCACACTTATTATGTTACCAGATAATAATATCATATTTTAGAATCATAACAGAATTCTTCGTTGACCTCTTAACTGCAACGCTGCATCATGTTGCGATTTAGGTCGTGGGTAGTCAACCATTGGCAAAACAGTTTATTGCCATTACTAAAAACTGCTCTAGTGCTCAGCATTAAAACAAAATTGCACTTAAATGAGCGAAATAATTAAAAACTCGCTGATATCGACATCCTGTTATAATCGCACGCTAAAACAATGATAAAATGAGCGTGTAATTATTTATATATACACATTTTCTTTAACATGTCGACCTTCGCTAAACATCTTATCGATTTAATTAGTCGATTGTGCATCGAGAGTACTATTTCATCCATAATAATGATAACGATTAGTTTGACCCTTGAATTGAACTTCATCAGCTCTGTCATTGCGGCCCAAGTTCACTGAATCTTAATTAGAATGAAGAAAAATATATAGAAATATACTTATATTTGGACAGATTTTCCGGCGAGAAAATCCTTGAGCTCTGTTTACCATACCGAATGTTTGACCTTAACCTGATGTACTATATATTTTTTTAAAAGTCTGCCAAAAGAACAAAAGCCTGCTCCACTTCGGACCAGAACTTTGGATTTGTTCGACTGACCCCAATTCGAATGCATCAAATAATCGAGAAAAAAATATTATTACGATTTTTATATTAATATTATCACAATTATGTTAACGAGTCAATGAATAGATACCTTATCGAGTTTATATGATAATATTATCCATAAATACATAATTTCTCTGACCTCACGATCCGTTTCATGATACTCGAGTATTAATTTTTAAACTAATTCTGGTGTATTCGAACACCTGCTGATTCGATCGGCAATATATTATTAAACATTCAATCAATTTTTCGTTATATACTTATTATATAATGCACGATTGATTCAATAAATATAATCTGAGATTTTTTTTGGTTTTATCTAAAATATTCAGAGCACGCAAATACTCTAATGAAATTACCTTGGGAGATTACTCTGCATATACTATTCATAATATCAACAGATAAGAATCAATTGCGTTGAATATGCCACCTATATTATTATATCACAGCGAAGGCTGAGTGTTCTAAAAAAAAAAAACCCTCCCAAAGCAAACATCGGTCGCATGATTTGGATTGTGGACGTCGTGGAGATCGTAAATTTTGTGAGGATCACATTAGACGCGTAAACAGATTGCCGTATTGCAGGTTGGAGATAAACGACGAAAGTGAGTTTACTTAATAAAGTTAACTGGGTTGCAATAAATACGTGTCATCTGTAAACTGGAGCACATAATCGCTATTTATAATACACAGTTAATGAAATCACAAGTGTCGTAAATTTCTCTCGCTGAAGTTTTGTTATCTTTGCACATAAACCAATCAAAATATCGAATAGACTAGATATTACATCACGTAAAATGTAATATACGAGACAGGCGCTTTAACTCTTTCAGTGCGGTGCGCATGACGTACATGCGCATCCAAATCGTGTCCAGAGTGAGTCCCGCATGTCGTACATACGCGAGATTCTTTCTAACTTTAACATGTCGTTACATGTAAACTCGAAGGAGTTAAGTGAAGGCGTTTGTTTTAAAAATCAGCTCATAAACACACCCTACAATAAATATACAACTTATCACAAGAAATTATAGGAACCATGTAAAATATAAAAATTATAACCATTCAAATCGCGCGTGGTGTCTCTGTGAAAATGGTTAGATGATCTTTTGCTCCCTTTAATCCAGAAGTAGTAAGTTTAAACGGCGATCTGAGCATATTCTCAGGTATTTAACTGAGTCTATCTGAGGGTATATGCTGGGCAGTTTTAAAGTTATATGGATCGACTTGGTATCATTTAATCGGATACTGTGCGGTTCTTTCTTAATTTAGCTTGACGCGGTCTATTTGAAATATACGATTTAAGGATTATATAAAAATGAAGAGAAGGTTTTCTTAATTTTGTGCAGTAGCCCTTCGTGTCAGACTCTGTCGAAGGCCTGGGTTATATCAAGGAATGCTGCAGTAGTAACTTTTTTTTACAGGTCGTTTGTATTCCACAGTCCAGGTGTATTTTATCTGCAATTCTGTGAATTTATTCGACAAAACTGAATTGATGCTCTGGAATGAGTTTATTTTTTTATTATAAATGGCCTCATTTTTATCAGAAACAGTTTTTCATAATTTTTTGATATAATTGATCTGTGGGACTCGGCCTTTTAGGAATCTTTGCTAATTTTCCAGATAATAACCTAGTCAGAGTACAGCATTAGATATGTAGGTTATTAGCTGTATGCAATTTATTAAGTCTTCGAAAAAATAAAAAAAATCTGAGAAGTTACAGATGAAATTTCAGGTTATCATTTTTTATACACGGGACATGTAGTAGCGTTTTTTCAATTTATTTTTTTAATTTCGTTCAAAAGCAATACTAATTGGTTATTAGGTGTTGCTGAATGAAGATATAGACTGTGGAATAACATACGGATATATCGTTCAAACAAAACCTAACTGTCCCAGTGCTTCCTAATGATCCCATAATGGAAAAAGCTTGCAAGTTCGATCGAATCTGAAGAATCTACTCTCTGTTTTCTTCAATTTTAACGGAACAGTGTACTATAAGAACTTGCTAATAGATCGTATGGTTAATAAAAAGTATTGCCTGAAAGCTCTACCGACGGCCGATCTTACATTGATAGCGAACCAGCGAAGAAAAATTACCTAACTATTCCTTTAATTACCTAAATTACCTAAATACTCAAAAAAAATGAACGTGAAAGTTAGAAACTAAACCTTGAGAACAATAATTTAAAAAACAAATTGACGATACACAATATGAGCAATCAGCTATCCATATCAGCTAATATTCGGGATCTGAATAGGGTCTAAGATTTTTTTTTATGTCATAATATGTCAAAAGTATCGACCAATTGGAAGAACGGGAGTATATCCTAAAATTAAAAAAATGTCTATTACAGAGTCTTGTTTTTCTCCATGAAGATCCATAATTAAGGAGATTCAGGCCAAGAACTGTCACGATTCTCAAACATGAAAAAAATGCTACATTTTTGGTTATTACTATAGTATGTTTCTTAACTTTGTTTTGTATCATAAATTTAATTTCATTGTTAAGGGTAAAATGTCTAAGCTAAAAACTTCCAAAAAATATATGCTACTTTTTTGATCAAAACAGATTGTGATAATTGTGATTCACGTGATTTAAATCGAGAAATAAAAATATAAATTACACCTCTAGGTCAGCACAATTCTCAAAAATTCGACAATAAGTTCCTGAAGAGCATGGAGGAATCGGATTATCGCAAAAACATAGTATAGGAGCATTTATGTATGTATAACAGACGCCCTCGCAAAACGAAATGAGCTAGGGAAAAAGAGGTTTTGTTGTTCCTTAAATATCCCTCGTATTAACCGGTTCTCGCCCCTTCGGACTATTTTCTTTTCAGGTCGATGAAACACTCATTAAGGAACAAAAATATCATTTAACTGAGCCACATTGAAAATCACCTCTATTCAACGTATTTTATTTCGAAACCGGCAAGAAAATAATTTTAATTTCTCGACATCTCTTACAAACGAATTTCTCATTTTTTGATAAACTATTATAAGTGCTAAATATATACATTTTCATAAATCAAAAACGATTCCGAAACGAAAGATTATTATTATGTAATATTTCGTAAGTTGTCACACCTGCTGACTTGGATTAAATGCGCGAAGATTCAACGGATTTTCCGCCGGAAACGCATTCCCGCAATATTTCATCCGCGATATTATTAGGACGGAACGGATCCGCGGATGCCTAAATGCGTTTAAAACGAAAATATCGAACGCTGCGTCGCATTAAATCTGAATAATGCAAATTTTATGAACGAATACGCGCCGGATAATATTTTTAAGTCGCGTTGCGACATCCGTTCGGGTCGTTACACCATAGACAACAATGGCGCTATTAGCTATTAACGATCTGAAAAAAAATCGTTCGACTTCCCGAGTCGAATCGATCGGGAATCCGTTTCGTCGATAAACCGGTCGGATCGAATATATGAATTTAAAAGAAATAAAACACACGTCAAACTTTCACTTCGATAAAAATGTATAGGTTTTACGATATCGGATACTCACATATTTCGTAGTCGATATCCATTACGATATCGTTCATTCATCGATGAAATAACATAACACCTCACACGATTACTATACACAACATTATTACTGGTCGAATCGTATTTTATGTAGTCATTTTTGTTAAACTGTCACTAATGTCTTTTTTTTAAATAAAATAAGTAAAAAAATGGAATTAATTTGCAGCCAGCGATCGAAACATTGATTTGTGATTTGTCGATTTGTTTTTGTAAACGTTCGGCTTGGGATTCGCGAACTGGCACGTGTGGCCGGCTCGTTATCCGCGAGCGTTCTCACAGAACGCAGAGGGGAAATCCGTTATTACAACAGCTGATTTGATACAAAACCGTAGATAACGAACGACGCGCCGGAAAACAACGGCAGAGCGTAGGGGAATCGTCAACGCGAACGGAGGCAAAAAACTTGATTATGCGCGAAATTAACGCCGTTACGTCCGTCGGGGGTTTTTTTAAAAAAGAATCGGGCATCGATTATTTCGCGCGTCTAGGTTGGCGCCCCTCGATGTCAATCGATTCAAATAAATCGCAGCCGAAGCGTGCATTTGTTGTGATCGCGTCGGATTGTAGTCGAATCGTGCGGAGGGACGCGGGAGCACCTGGGCGAGGGCCGAGTCTCCGCTTGTTTATGTAATTGCAATCACAAATCGATGTTTTGTCGGCGAGGGGAGGGTGGAGGGGCGAGGAGGGGAGGGAGCGTGCGGCACCTCTCGGCGCGGGCGTCCGCGGCTGCGGCGCGGCCGGAGTAGCGCCGCTCGGGCCCGCCAAGCCGAGGGGAGGGCGGGGCGGAGGGGCGGAGGGGCCGGGGGGAGGGAAGGGGCCGGGGGCGCTATCGATCCGGGGGCGCCGCTCCTCCCCCGCGGGAGCCCTGGCCCGCACAACTTTGCCAAACATTGAACTTGAAACTTCATCTTAACTTCCAAAGCTTCTCGCCGAGCTTACTTACTTACTTCAGATCTCAGAACGGAGTTCGCGTCACCTTTTCTTGAATTTTTATTGACTGCAATTCTTCATTTATGCTATTTTTAAAAATATTTATTTTTTTCCCTAAAACGGGACTCAAATCTACTAATTTTTAACCTAGCCGTGCCGATGGGGTCTATTTACGACCCCAAGTTTTTTCAGACATGACATTAGGCAGTCATGTGTCTACGATGCAACTTCTGGAATCCCACAGGGACATAATTTGGGACCATAATTAATCGTTTTATTTATTAACGACATGCAACATGCCCTTTCTTGTAATTTCTCATTCTTTGCAGATGACTTCAATAGATGATGCTCTTTTGCTGCAGCTGAACATCAATTCTTTACTCGAATGGACATCTACTAATCGTCTTAGTGTTGGAAAATGTCAGGAAAAGACATTTTCGAGATCTAAATAATATCTAACCTTAGATTACATGCTTGGGAACGTAGCTCTTTCCAGACAGTCGTTTATCAAAGACCTGGGAATTCTGTGCGATTCTAAATTTAGTTTTAATTCATTCTCATTACATACATACATCTAGTAATAAGGTTCGGAGTTTACTTGAATCGGGATCTACCGTCTGGGCGCCATATGACGCTACGAATATCTACAGGCTAGAGAAAATCAAAAAGAAATTCTAAAGATATCTCTACATGGGGAAATTTGGATTTTACCCGAGCTTATAACCCAGTGCATGGATTCACTGAGGCTGGGGTATGTAACTCTCGAGAAAAGAAGGTCAATATACTTGGCAAAGCACTTCTTCAAGCTGTTGGTTGGCGCAGTACATAATCCCATTGTACTGTGCGAGTTGCCCTTATGGGCGTCACCTCCGTACCATCGAGCTCTTTCGCGTGTGCTTTTTCATCCGCCAAATTTGGGGACAGGTGCTCTCGGAAACTCTCCGGTAACCAGAGCTATTACTCTCCTCAACTACTTGGCTAATCATGTTGATATTTTTAATGTAAAGTATCGCCATTTTGTTGATCTATTGTATGGAATTGTTTAACTTATATACTTTCGTTATATATTTATATATTTTTGTTCTTTTTTACATTAGTTTTATTTTATACAGTTTTTTTTATTTACATATTATGCGCTGAGTTGAAATATTCGCCGTAAATCCCCCAATTGCGCGGTCGCATTCACATACAGTCAAACGTTGGCTAGCGTATGTGTATTCAACACGTGCCAGACTATACGCACACAGCCGGACGGCTTCACTCCCCCAATTACACGACTCCAAATTACACGGTCCCGATTTTAGTGTTAGTGGGGGTTTAACTGTATATATCTTGAAGCAAAAAAATGACAAAACGTACTACTTTTATAATCCAAAGCAGGTTGGGAACCAGAAATTTACTACGCTACAGGTTCGTTGTTATAATTCCAAAATATTCCTTTACTCTATAACAGGGATGGCGAACGAGTACCCCGCGGGTCACTCAGTGACTCGCGTGTGAAATTATCGAACACGCTTGAATTTTTAAATATGATTGTAAAAAGCCCTTCATTTAATAAAAAATAAAATGATTTTTAATTTGCTACTAATATCACTAGATGCCGCCACATCTTTAAAGAGCTAAAGTGAGATTTGGGTTATAATAGCGATAATTATGCTTGTAAATTTTAATGGTAATAAAACTTGTAAGCGATTATTTATTATAGTTTTAATTACTACTTTGTGACCCGCTACATGGATTTAATTTAAAAAAAATAACCCACTTTGGAAAAAGGTTCGCCATCCCTGCTCTATAATATTCAAATATTACAGCATCCCAAGAAAGGGTCACTGAACCACAGCTCTCTCTATCTTTTATCATACATTATGCAAGACCCGTTCACAATGTAAGTTTCTCTAGGGACATTTATAGAA
This sequence comes from Philopotamus ludificatus, assembly GCA_022495035.1. Lineage (NCBI taxonomy): Eukaryota > Metazoa > Arthropoda > Insecta > Trichoptera > Philopotamidae > Philopotamus > Philopotamus ludificatus. The sequence continues at coordinate 81,688 of JAGXCT010034985.1, forward strand.
CTAAATATAAGTTTTTTTATCTTTGGATGTGCTTCGTGGATCCTTGACAATAATCGGATGGAGCTTAGTTTGGCGAATATGAAAGGTATGGTAGAACCTTCCAATTTAACTTCTGAATTTTGTCAGGGGTAATTTCGGCTTTGTGAGGGCGTACATTGTCGTCAAGAATTTAGTTAAATTTAGCTGTATTGTAAAACATGGAGATGCAAGTTACTGCGATGATTCCGTAATGGTTAAACGAGGATCTGATTCAAGTAGTGATTTAAACCCCTCATCATCGAATTTGGAGGGTAGTCCTAATTCAAAACCAAAATTGTCATTTACTACCGTTAAACTTTGTTAATGGATTTTGTGGCCTTGCTGGATTTCCTGTCCTGCTCATAAAAAAGCTTCGGTTATGGGGATTTTATCCATAATATTAAAATATAATTTATTGCACTTGAATATTACAGGATTCCTTACTTTACTGTGTCTAGATACAAACTAAACTTAAACATCGCTTCATTGCCGTGCCGATGGGGTCTATTTGAGAACCCAGGTTTATGATTTTTCTCGAATAACTCTTTTAAAATAAATCCTACATGTCACAATCTTTTTGTATTTGTCTAAAAAATAAATGAAAATAATTATTGACCTTGTCTGCAATTGTGAATAATCGCTTCAGTTGTCACGGGCTCGATATTTTGATGATGATGATGATGATGATGCCCCATTGGCACGGCTAGATTATAAATTTACTATATTTTTCTTGACTTGTTCAGACGTATTTTATTATGAAAAGATAGAATCAGTACATATATTTACATATTTTTTTTTCAATCTCTTTGGGCCTTGTTAATTGAAACCCGTGTAAAAAAATCCTTGAGAAAATAGAATCAGCTTTGTATTTATTTATTTCTATGCCAACGAGTGAGTTGTATAAACATGCATACGTATGCGTTCAAACTGTATATTTTGCTCACCCATGTAATTTATTTCGGTTTTTTTTTAAAAGTCGGGGTTAGCGCTACGCTCAATAACCTTAGCGCCGTGTAGAATTCTTCGGAAGGTTGACCATCCGAATACTATCTAAACACGACCCATCCGTCACGGCGGCTCGAAAACAACTGCGTCGTCCGAAGGGGGTCTCTCAGATACCCCAAGGTGTTTCAAGTCAAGATATTGATGAATTTTTCATTAATATCTTTTGAACTAATCAATACGACAACGCTCTGGCCGATGTTTTACCGTAGACTGAGCTCTTGCAGCACGTTTCACTCTCACTCGGCACACCGTACCGGATGCGAGCGGAAAAAAAACATCACGCGGTGGCAACAGCAGCGAATATTGCTGTTATTATTATTTTTTTTCGCAATTGTAGATAATAAAGTACAATGATTATATATAAGATTTATTCTTTAGATTATTTTAGATAAATATAAACAGTCTGTGCTATGTAAGATTTATATTAAAAGAGTTATTCGAGAAAAATCAAAAACTTGGGGTCCCCAATAGACCCCATCAGTACGGCTAGATTAACTATAACTATGCTAACAACATTTGAATTGAAATGGCATTTAAGTGATCCGTCACGGCGGCTCGAAACCAACGGCGCAGCCCGATAGAGTCTATTTTGTATGAAAATAGACTACAGCATTTCATCAATTGACTATTCTAATAATAAATGTAGTCATTCATGATACAGTCAACCCTCCTATAGCGTTCACTTCTATAGCCTTTTTTTCTATAGCGTTTGCGGCGGTTATTTGTATAGCGTTCCCTCGGCAGGAGCTCATTGAAAATATAAAAATATAAAAATGGGTGAAATGTTTAATTTGCTTCAAATCGCAAAGAATGTTAAAAAAACCTAACCCTAAATTTTGTATGGGTGCCTAATTTTCTAAAGCGTTTTTTTTCTATAGCGTGGTCCCTATCTGAACGTTATAGAAGGGTTGACTGTATTCTATATAATTTAGTAGATATTTTTGATTTTTTTACTAATCAATATGACACGTAAGGGACCCGCGAACCCGACGACGTTCCGTCGCGACTGAGGTACGTTAACGCCTTGCCGCACGTGGTTTCACTCGCATTAGCACATGTGCTATGTTTTTTCTCGCTCGCATCCGGTATGGAACGATAAAAACTATCGCGCCCGTGGCAATGGAATCGCATATTGTTGTTTTTCTTTTTTTTCGCAATAGCGGACAATAAAGGTCAATGATTATTTATATATTTTTTTTTCTTTAGACTAGGACGTAGGATTTATATTAAAATCGGCACGTCTTGGTTAAAAAGAGAAGCTTAATATAAAAGGCAATAAAATGTCAATGTCAAAATAAATTAACATGTATTTTTAGTCAAGTTTCTATATTTTTAAATATTATATCTGATATAAAATATTTTATTCGCAAGGGATTAATATAAATAATAATGAAAAACAAGCGAAATTTTATCAGAATTTAATTGATTCTCCAATAGTCACCCAGAGTTCGAGGAGCTTAATAAATTTTAGCTGAGGTCTTCAACCCTATGAAATTCGCCAGGACCGTTCAGAAATGGGGGAATTTGCTCTGCAAAATATATTCACGTCTAGACATATTCGAACAGTAGAGAGCGATACAAAAATATTCAACTATAATATGTTGTATTATTATTTGTATTAATGCCGTATGCGTGTGTATGTGTATTATTAATAAATCCATTATCTAATTTTTTAATGAATCAATATGTCATTAGAGCTGCGTGGAAATAGAAGCGATTACTTTCGTCATCGCATCAATCTTCATGAACTATTCACCGAAATTCGTCGGTAATTTATTAAACGCCAAGGCTGAATTGTTTTTCTTTTACGACACCAGTGTGTTTGATAAATTTTCCACATTCTCGACGACCACAAATTGGATGCTCAACATCTCTCACCCCCGGCAGAAATCTCAAATTCTACCCCCACCGAAATATTACATAACACATTACAAGTGTCCAACGACGACATTTGTATCGATCGATACAACCTGATTTTTTTTCATCGCAATAAAATAAACATCAAGTTACTTGTATGACGTCAATTTATTTTAAAGATTGCATTTTAATTATGGCACAAACTCGTGACTTGTCGCAAAAAAAACGTTAATTCTTAGAACAACTACAAATGCAGATAATTTAGAAATAAAAAAATGCGACAAAAAACACGCTTATTTATATTATACGATTTCAATGACAACAGTTATTCTAAACATTTTACTTTTAATACATGCCTATATATATCTGTAATATTAGGGTTGTGTGTCAATGCCCCCGTCAACGACCTCTCACCCTATTTTTGGAGTGCATCCCATGTGCATCTAGAACTGCATACGTGGCACTTCTATACACGGATAATTCCCTGTTTAACATACAAAAATAGATATATAACTATGGAATCAATATATTTTTATCTAGAAAATATGTAGATTTAAGTAAGAAGACGGGATCAATTTATGATGATGTTAATTTATTCATTATTCAAATGGTGTAGTCTATGGTATGCGACAAATTGCTATTATTACTCTAATAAATTATTTTTTTATTAGTTATTTTTGAACGAATGAACGCATGCGTTAAATAGTCTATCTGTTTGAATATTATTTTCATTAAAAAAATAATCTATTACTCTAATTTCTCAATTTTACATGTAAATATTTAGAACTGTTTTATCGATGATTTTCGTATAGAAAACTAAGAAATAAAAACAACAATATTCGCTGCTGTTGCCACGCGCGCGATCTTTCTCGCTTGCATCCAGTACTATGTGCCGAGTGCGAGTGAAACGTACGAGTGACACGTGCTGCTCAGTCTACGGCGAGACATCGCCGAGAGCGTTGTTATTTACGCGTCATATTGGTTGGTTAAAAAAAAACAAAATATCAACCAAATTATGAAGCATATCATGAATAACTATTTTTATTCTTGGTATAATACTTTTTTTTAAATCTCTAGACATAAATCTAAAATGGATACCCCCGATCTGAGATACCCCCTTCGGACAAGGTTGTTTTCGAGCCGCCGTGATGGATGGGTTAACTCTCCTATAGCGCTAGTTGCTATTAAGCGGCTTGTCCCGCAGTTCCTCCTACAGTGTTTCTTTCTAGATCGCCGTTATCTATAAAACGATAAAAACAAAAAATCCAATTGTATTAAATATCTACATGTATTGTAACTAACTAAAAAAAGAAAAGAGGTCATTTCAAATATGTTATTTTTTACAATTTACAAAATACAATAAAAGAAACCTAACTCTAAATTTTGTATGGGTGCCTAGTCTTCAGAAGTCTACAGAAGATCGAAGAAGAAAAGGCCGAACTGCTCAAAAGAGTTGTCTGTGAATGTAAAGAACTAGGTTTCGAGATCAATATTACTAAAAACCAAGCTGATGACAGTCGATAGAAGCAATCATCTATCCAGATCCGTTAATCTTCCGGATCTGGAGAGAGTTGAAGAATTTATTATATCTTGGATCCTTACGAATCCAACTAAAAATGAGCCAGAAATAAAAAGGTGAATTAGGATGGCTAAAAATGCGATGTGAAAGCTATCGACAATTGGGAAAAACAAGGAGATATCAATAAAATCAAAAAGACGTTTAGTGCAGAGTCTTATATTCTCAAGATGACTGTTGAGAATGGATCGTTAAACGCACAAACGTGTTTGTCCTGAAAGAAATGGAGAATGGTTTATGATGGACACTCTACTTCATGTCCCAATATGACATTTTGCTAGAAAATTACGATAGTCTGGATAAGCTCTTCGCCCTTGGAATCGTACAAGAACGCAGTGGAAATGACAGAGCGTCCATCTCCTGGAGCGACGAAGTGAAGACCACCACTGGCTCCACTGTAGTAGCTGTGACGCGAGATACGGAATGCAGAGGATCCTGGAGAGTCGGAATAAGAGATGTGAGTGCCGACTTAAAAAGAAGGTAAAGTCAGTTGAGTGCCACACGAACTATCCCTCGACAGTATTTCCTTTTCGTTTTACATTTTTGATTTCCTTTCCTTGATACTTTCTGCCGAGGATATTTTTTGTACCCAGGATGAAGCTGTGTCAGACCGGTCCAACTCAAATCAGTGCAACAAAAGCATTTTCTCTTCTTAAAACTGATGTTAAAATATAATGCTATTATTTTTAAGAAAGGGGAGAAGGGAGAGGGAAAGTGACTTTGCATAACTCTTCGAAAGTCGATGCAAAGCGAGCAAATGCCCTCTAGCAAATTACACCGCTGACCAGCTCCAGGTAAGAACAGGACCACAGAACGTGACTGTAATCCTGACAGACGTGCCCACGCCAACAATGTGGAGATGCTACAAGGTTAAACTCTTTAGGTTAAGTCTTGAAATTACCGTGGCCAGTCAGGGATTGACTGAACCAGAAGTCTGAAAGAACTAGCTATAATTAAGCCTGGCTCTGATATCACGAAAGAAGAGATAGGTGCTCCGCCCTTTGGGGGAGGAATCCCACCTCTCCTACCACTGATCAAGAGCCGATTCGCGGACGCGTGATTTTAAAGTTGCCAAAGATATCCTCTGTCGAGGATAAAAAAAATCTGTCGTATTTGGAACGAATTGTCAATGGAGACGAAGAATGGATAACTAATGACAACTTGAAAAGAAAAATAACCGTGGCTGATCAAAAATCATACACATATTCCTACACCAAATCCGAACTTAGAACTTCGGAATGTTCTTTTATGGATTTTAACTGATATATGTAGTGATATCCATTAGGCACTTTTAAAACCAGGACAATAAATTACAGCAGATGTTCATTGTCAACAACTAGAAAGATTATCAGACTCACTTACCTATAGATTATTTTTTATTTAGGTTTATTTTTTATTTGTTTATTTAGGTCCCTAGAGCATTTATTAAAAGAAAAAAATACAGACGCTATAAAATATCATCCTAAAACTTATTCTGAACCTAAAAACTCGAATTAACTTTCGGGTTCAAGATATTCCCAAAATGAACACATTCCTATTCAGATTGAAGAGATTCGACGTAGTATGATAATCCAACATCAGGATGAATCTAAAATCAGATGATGTAGTTATAAATAAGCTATTGGGATCAGATATACATAAAATCGCCAAGGAATTATCTCATCATGATCATTTACCAGCCACAAGGCTCTCACTCGCTGAGGGCATGGGCCTTACCAAACTCTCACATGGTAGTTGAGGCCAAAGGAACCTGAGTCTCATACGTGACGTGAGGGCTCCCCTTTCTTGTCCAGCACTAGGGACCCGAGGCCGTCTTCGTATGCGGTTTTTTGTAAAGAGTTTCCCTCTCTTGGCTATTGCTAGCATTGGACGTATATCCTCTACCATATTGGTATTGGATTTTACCCTCTCGACTGTGTCCAGGCAAGTAGGAGGGGGTTTGTCTCGGTATTTGTTTGTTTTCTTTTCTAAGGCGTTATCTGCTTATAACGAGTCACGAGTGACAAGTAGCGAGCGACCACCCACACACACCTATATAGATATACACAGGCATACATATGCACATCTGCCCAAAACGAGTCTTAAGTAGCCGCTCGCTAGTGATTATTAGCCCTGTTGCGCAATAGCAATCCTTTCATCATGGGAAAGACTTCATCTGGGAGGGGTCCCCTAGAAAGAAAGAAGAGGAGCGAAAGTATCAAAACCAGACCAATTATCAGTGAGCAGATTAGGGTTTTCCTTCCCAGGGTATACTTGCTCTATGGTGAGAAATCCGTTAGTGACCAGATTTATTTATGCACACAAGTATATGTGTACACCAACATGTACATATTTTTGCATTGTTTTGTTGAGTATTTATCAAAGTTCAATTGGGTTCCTACTATAGATATTTAAGTGTCGACTGGAAAAAAATATAGACATGGAATTTACTTCCATCGAGCAGCAACGATTAGCCATGTGTTCGTTTTTATTATCTGGAGTTGAAACCGACACATTTCTGAGAAGGTTCGAAGAAAAAACCACTGGATTTCTTTAAATATATACCCGCTTCCCTAATCTGACCCTAAATAAATAAGAAAAGGAAAGAGTATGTAAATTCAAGATCACATGTGACAAGGATCGTCTAAAAAAAAGGCTAGGCGGCTACATTTTACTCATTCTAATTATTAACTACAACAAAAACCATCAGATTTTAAAAGAAAAAATTATAAAATAATTTAATATACAGATTTTTTTAAATAATTTGATAAATGAATATGTCTGGCCATATAATATGATGGCATCGAGCGAATCAAAGTTGAAGACAGACGATTTTTTACGGTCGTTACGTTACAGCTGAAGTCAAATTCATGGAGGTCTGGTTTCGATACTTCAGTTCAATAAAAAGTTTTATGCCGCCATTTATAATTCTGTCTCTGGAGTTGTGTGTACCATCTGCCGATCTGCGAAAATGGTTTTGCGCAACTCACTTTATTTTACATCTCAGATCATTTGACGTCACTCGCGTATGAATAACACGACAATTATGAATAAAATAATATTTTATTTAAATTATTCCTTAAATATGAATATTCATGGGTAGATATGAAAACTGCATTTGCCTTGGATCGTTTTTGCTGTGTAGATAAAGTGTTGGATCCCTTTGCATAATATATTGGCGATTCATCACACCGAGACGTTTAGCTATAAATCTATTTTCTGCATTATTGTATATGTTAAATTCGACAGGCCAACAATGGCTCAATTATTGACCGAATTATTTATATTAGTTTTGGGCCAACGAGCAACAATGAGGAACTGATCCAAAGCCGATCAGCATCAATTACACGTAAAATGAGTCGAAGGTTGTCGATTTAAGGCACTGGTGGATGCATAATAGGATGTCGCAGATAACACGCCGTGGATAATTGCAAAATTACTGCAAATACAAAAAAAAACGTAAACACTACATGTTTACGATGTATCTCGATGTTGTTTATCCATCTCCTCCCTCTCGAACTATGACCCTATATACTCCCAATCTTATCATAGAATTCCCCTACCTAAGATCATTTTAATTCCTTCAAAAAAAAAAAAGAGATAGCCCAAATCATAGATTCAGATCTATTTTACCAAATTTAGTTAAAATCATCTTCAACCAGACTTAAAAATTAAAGAAACAAAACTTTTGTTCTCCTCATTATCTCCTTTTTTCCGCTGTTCAGATTAAATATGGCCATATGCTTCTTGGCTTCTGTGTCTGGCTACACTTTATCTGTTTTATTTATTTATTTTTTTTTTATAATATTTTATGTGCTTTATTTCATACTGTGTTTCTTATTATTATTTTGTTTTTACATAGTTTTTTATATCTATTTATATATTTAATTTTTTTTCGCCTATCTTTTTCTTTTGAAAGCTGTCAACCCACTCAGGCGCCAGCCAAATCTCTAATAAATTTTGCAATGTAGGTAGGCATTGTGCCGGCGCTATAACTGTACAGAGGGGTGACAGCGAAAATTATAATTTTTTTTTCAATATGTATAAATTCTTGTGAATCTCAGACCAAATTATGAGACGAAGAGAAAAATGGGCAGTGCTCAATCGTGTCGCAAATTTTTGACCATGATGATGATGTTGTTTAAAAATATAATTGCATTTCTATGTCGATACATATTTATTACTCGGACTGATTACTGAAATTTATTCAGAACACACTTTTTAATTTATTTATCTTAAATCTTAAAACATTCAGAAAATATAAATTGAAAAATTATATTTTTAACTACATCTAGATTTCAGTTGCGAAAAAAATATTGCAAATGGTTTGAAACTTAGATGATAATTATCGTTTTTATTTTTAATATTTAAATAATATTTTATTTACAAAACAGTTTTCTTTATTGATATAAATTCATTTATTTATTTTTAAATATAAATATAATAATTAAATATAAATATGTATTGCCGTATTACTTATATTTATTTAACGTTAAATATTGTGACAATAATCGCCACGGCTCTGTTTATTTTCATTAATCGATTTGTCGTCTAAATAGTATCATTTAAAAATGTTATTGATAATTTAAATAATAAAATGTCGGGAACATTGTTTGTAATCGTCGTACCGAAGGCGGAATATGAAGAAAAACTTAAAAACGCAAACGGCCGCGAAGTGTACGTTCAGAATATATGTTCAAACTGTGATTCACACGATGAGATCATCGATGACGATCTCGTCCAATCCTCAGACAATTGTCAGGCTCGCAATGTGACATTTATCAACAAATCTAGCAGTAATGAAGCCGATAACGAGATCCGATCTGAAAATAAGCCTAATTTACATAACGACGATGTGTTAATAGATGAAGTGTGTTCTGAAAAGGTATTCAGCATTCAATAAAATACATTAATTATCCACGGTGTTGATTAATTCAATAATTTTTCAGATACTCAGTGATGTTTTGCGTGCTTTAAACATTCATGATTCAGCGTGGAATGAGTCTCGAGACAATACTTATTGGCAAGTGTCGTTTGGGATCCAGGATCAGGTTCGCAGTGAACGCACTCTTCGGATATTACGCGGTGCCGATCTGGGTACACGCTCTCACACATCACTCTGCGTTTTGCCGTGTTCGTTATATTACAAATCGACGAATATAAGAAATGTGTCCGAAGGCTCGGATGAAATCGTGTCGCAATCTACTTGGAGTAATTTTGTGCAGTCGGTCAGTGCTCGTCAAACAGTCGCACAGGTCGTCGAACAAATTAAAGCTGATGCTGCTTTCACATTCGATTATTGCTTTTTGATTATAGTAGCCGCACTACTCGCTGCGATTGGATTAGTGGAAAATAGTACAGTGTTCATAGTAGCTAGCATGCTGATTTCTCCGCTGATGGTAATTAATTTAACAAAAATTAATTTAATAAATATATTTGTTGTTCATCGATAATTTTATACAGGGTCCTATTGTAGCCGGCTCATTTGGCACCGCAATTAAAGATCGGAATCTCTTGAAGATGGGCGTTATACATGAGCTATACGGATTATTTATATGTCTAATTATAGGCTTCATTTTCGGAATAATCGTGTCTAGTGTCGGTGAGATTTATGGATTAAAAGAATTGCCCACATCTGAGATATTATCAAGGTAATTTGAAAAAATAAATATATGTAGGATAGATAATTTAACGTATCAGTGTTGCCAAAGTGAAATATGCTAGGGGTTGGTCAGAAAGGGATGTATGCAGACGGTATAATGGTCTGAATTGTAATATTCAGTATACGTTGGTCTGAGCTTCAGGTCGATCGGTCTTGAGTTATGCCGTCTGCCCTTAATAAAACGAGATACTATCCAGACTAACATGGTTTTAATAATACATTCCCGCGCCCTTCCGATTTAACCTGTAGGCATTATCCTACATATATATAAATAAATATTCTATAATGTGCCTTATTAAAAAATCTGTTTACTTATACTTACTCGTGCCATGACAGTTTTTGAGACAGAGAGAAAGGAATTTTGGGAGCGGAGGGATTAGGGAGAAATTGGAAACCAAGATTTTACCCCGTTGCGGATCCCGCTTAAGCTTATAGGTGTAATACCCTATATTGAAAAACAAAGAAAAACTGTATAAATCTAAATCTCTGTATAAATCTTAAAATTTACTGACTCGATACAATCCTAAATCTTACCTGGGAACATTTACTTGCTTGTTTGAACGCTGATACCTTGTTCTTTTGCGGTATTTGAACAGAGAAGAGATTGAATCGTTATTAATGTTCGATAAATTAAAAAAAAACTATTTGCTAAGACTTTAAAATGTGCTGAGAGCAACGGAACAACGGTACCATGGTGAAGAGTTGTTTTTCAGATGAACCATGATGTTCCCGAAGCTCTCGGCTTTATTTCTAATCCCCATTTTTGGTACCAATCCTGCAGAATATCAATGAGAGCCTGCAATTTATTAGTAGGACTCTGGAGTTTAGTGATTTGGTCAGTACACATGTCATCGGCATTAAGCACGATCTTCGATCTATCTAATTCCGGATTTGGATGATCTACTGTGAATAAGGGGAACAGGGTCGGCGAAAGCATGAACCCTTGAGGAACTCTAGCCTTCCTTAGTTGTGGTCCAGAATAGCAATTCTCGAGTTTAACCCTTCAGGAACGATTGGATTATGTTTATTAGTAGTTAGTCCCATACTAAGCAGTTCAAATGCCTTGGAAATGTCCAGAAATACTCCACCAGTGAATTGAATCTTCTCGAAGCCCTCGTGTATAACTCGATGACTCGAAGAAACCAATGCGTTGCAGAGTAGCACGCTCTAAATCCGCATTGTTCGTCGGAGAAAATAAATATTCTATTCTTTCGTAGAGTCATTTTTTTAATTCATTTGTTTATTTTATTTGTTAAATAAAATTTATTTACTCTGCTTTCTGTACACTGAAAAAAAAGAGTCCATGGCATTCTTGAAAGTGAAAGGATGATACAACCCAGGATGCTGTTTTAATGTAATCATAAAATTAAACTCTTGCTTGGTTCGTGTATTTCTTGGAATCGCAGAAATCCACTTGTCAAAAGTAGAATAACATTTGTTACGGAAATTGGTTCATCGATAGTTGTCAACCATCGATGAACTTTTGTTTCTTCTATTGCTGTTGTGTAAAGAGGTTTACGGTCGGTTTGAACAATATGCAAGAAATCTGAACCGAGTACATCAATCGACAGCCAAAATAAAAGATCGGAAGCAATGGAACAGTAACGAACTCGAGGAAGACTGCAAGTCAGAAACAAGATTGTATTTGAGTCACTTTTGGACACAATTAAAATTTCCTGGTCTCTATTAATAACTTATAGATAATATTCAAATATGTTTCAGATCTAATATTCGTTCATTATGGGTCGGGGTACTAGTTGCGCTTCCTTCCGGAGCTGCCGTGTCAATCGCTATCTTGGCTAACAATGTATCGTCGTTAGTTGGAGTAGCAATTTCGGCATCGCTACTTCCACCCGCCGTTAATGCTGTAAGTTAAAAAAATAATTGTCGTATATTACAATAAAGTAAATATTATTATTCATATTATTATGGCACAGGGATTGTTATGGGCAATGTCGTTGATTCAATGGATTTGCGTACTTCAACAAAAGAAATCTAGATTCACAAAGACGAATATATTTTCCGATGATCCCGTGATAGAGCTCGGAATTAATGGGTCAATCAGCTTATGTCTCACCTTAGTCAATATAGGCTGTATTTATTTAGCTGGAATTTTAGTGTATAAGGTTAAGAGTTTTTTAATAATTAATGCTGTTTAATTGTTGATTTATAAAATATATGTATTTTTAGATAAAAGAAGTGGCTCCGGCTACGTTCAACGATGCAGATTTTTGGCGGAATGCTATTAAAGCCGTACGAGATTACAATAAATCGCATACGGAAGATTCAAGAAGAGCTCATAAAAGTTTAAACAACAGTAAAGTGAGGGATTTGACCGTATCTTGTAGCGGAATACGACGGTTTATATATCGCATATTAATCTATATTTAAATGTTATTTTTATCTCAAATTATATATTTATTTAAACAGAAGTAAATTGAACGCAACGCATAGAGATATATTTAAAAAAATACGTTGCATGGGAAGTAACAATATGACATGGTCTCCGTACTCTGGAATTACGCAACGATCGCCAGCTCAAAACATTCCAACTCATCAACGACGATACAGTGAAAATTTCTCTGCTAATAAACCGCACGTGTATGTATTTCAATTGTTATAATATGCGTATTCACGGATTTAGTTATTTAATTAATTTTAGGAATTTAACCGGTAATCAAAGTCCGACTTATAGAATAGTTAATGTGGAAAACATGGCTGGTTCTGCGATTTCATTTAGTTTCGGTGAATCGTCACCAAATTTCAAAGAAATACCGTCGGAATCCACGGTTTTAGAGCAAAAATCGTCCAAGTTCACTGTCGTACCCGTCCATAAACCACAATAATACATATTAATAAATTATTTTTTAATTGTATATCTATCTGTATTGTAAATATTATAGTAATTTAAATTTAATATAAAATTAGTAAATAAAAATCTCGTTTTTAGTCGTGGCACTGTTTACATGTTAACATCCCACTAATTGATCTAGTTAATTTATTTATACACGAAACTATATGTCGTCTTCTAATTTAATTTGCACGTTACATCGGCCATTGTTCGTAGAAAATGTCCGGAGTCGTGTTCGTCGTTTGCGTACCTACGGAGAATTATGAACAAATTTTGCTCAGAGAATTAAAGCAGTTTAATAAAAATTCTAAATTAGATAGGAATAGTGAAGAGAATTTTATATGCTTGGAGGTGAATCTGAGAGATAAAAAGCCTCAACGAATTCCGATCACTTTCAATAATAAAAATGATGACGGAGATCAAATTATTTATGAAAATAATTTAGCACCTGAAGAACTTAATGCGGATGAACAACTTCCAATGGAAAAGGTTAGTAATAGTTGATTATATTTTATTAGTTTTATTATCTAGTGCAATCGTCGCCACACGGTAGCTCGCGTAGGATATTTCATCATTATATACAGTCAACTCTCCTATAGCGTTCACTTCTATAGCGTTTGCGGCGATTTTTTGTATAGCTGTCCCTTCTATAGCGCTTATTTTACAAAACGCAATATTTTCAAGGTCAAATTAGATTTTTGTAAATATATTATTAATGTGCATTTTAAATATGTGCATTAGAAAATAATTGTCAGTAGCTGTTTGCCCCTTTACCTCGCTAGGCGTTTTTTTTTTTTTTTTTTTGGTGAATCACCGTCTAAAAACGTTCCAGAGATATTCATCACAATACAGTAGAAAATATGTTTCTACTTGTATAGTCGTGGAACAAATTATGATCAAGTAAATCGATGCATACGATTTTTAAGGCATTAGATGTTTATGTGTTAATTTCAAGAATTCTATTTTTTTATAAATTGAGCAACTGGTATTAAAAAAGTCTCGATGGGACGTGATATTAGATGATTCTGACAGTAATTAAATGCATAATTACCCAATTTAAAATATTCACCGTTTTTTCTTTCTTCAATTATTGTTTTGAATTTGTTGAAAAGGTTTCATAATTTATATTTACCTTATTATTATTTATTCATCATATGCTAAAACATTTTTAAAAAAAATACAAAAAAAACTGTCCCTTTGAACTCCCCTGGCACATCTGTTGCGAATGAAAAACTTCCAAAAGAGTCATGCCAATTAAATACCCCTCATAGCCTATAGGCACGAGCTATTGTTATCCCACTAAACACGTGCAAGTTCATTGAAAATATAAAAATGGGTCAAATGTTTAATTTGCTTTCAAATCGCAAAATACAATTAAAAGAACCTAACCCCAAATTTTGTATGGGTGCCCCTAGCTTCCTTTAGAGTTTTTTCTATAGCGTGGTCCCTATCTGAAAACTATGGAAGGGTTGACTATATTTGCTTCTCAGATTTTATTATTGGACAACGAAATGAAATATTTCTAAATTTCAATGAATGTTTAACAAGTTGCCATTGTAAAACGAATTTCTAAGTATAATAGAGTAGCCATACACTGCACTATACACTTTGTCTCTCTCTCGCTCATTTGTATCGTCATGCATGCTTCATAATCTGATCGATATTTTGGATTTTTTTACGAATCAATATGAAGCATAAGTGACGCGCGAACTCTGGGACTTTCGCACTTTTTGTTTAGATTTATTTAAAAGAAAAATATTTCAAATATTCATTAATTTAAATCTATTTTATTATATTGTGGTATAAAAAGCATGAAAATTTCTAAATAAAGAAAATAAGGGATGGGAATATGTGTAAGTAGCTCAGCAGACAAAATCAATTTCCGAAAGTAGCTCGCATCCTAATCGAGTTTGACGACCACTGATCAAGTGGCATTGATATTTTTTGTTTGGAATAAAAAAAATGATGCATATAGAATGTCCTCAGCTGGGAGGTGCAGGTAAAGAAACCCATTTCGAGACAGTAGTCTATGTTGTACCATGTTACTGAGAACATCTAATTTATTTTACAAGTTATATTAGATTAGTTGCATAAATATTTTTCAGATTCTCGACGAATTATTAAAAAAATTAGAAGTGGAACATGTCGTATGGTGCAGAGATAAAAATGGAAATTATTTTGAAGTATTTTTTCCGGTATCAGCGGGCGATGCTTGCGAAAACGTCTTGCATTGTCTCACAGAGCTGGGTATCGGTAAAAAATTAAAATCCATCGTAAGGTAAGATTCTATATAAATTATATTATGTTACGATGATAATGAATCACGTGCTTGTTTGCAGTGTTTTACCATGTAGTGTCGTATATTCCGGTTTACAGACCGACGAAGAGAAAGAAGATATCATTCTGTAAGTAATATAAATTATTTATACTATTTTATATTATGAATTGATACAGTTTTTTCACGTCAAATGCACCTTCTTTCAAATCAAATGCATCCTTTTCAAATCAAATGCATCCTTTAACAAATCAAATGCATCCTTTTACAATCAAATGGACCTTTTTTATAAATCAAATGCACCTAGATTGCATTAGATTTGAAAAAAGGTGCATTTGACGAGAAAAAACTGTAATATATGTATAGGTTATTTGTCTTCTCTTTCTGACATGTGCCGTCTCATTCGCCCTCCGCGATCGATCGCAACGATCCTCCATCATAAATGCTCTCCTAATACTTTGCATCGATTTTGCTTCATAGTACGATTAATCACTCGATTGTAAATAACAAACCACTGACACGCGAACAATTAAAATTGTATTTATATAATATATTATTATTTTAATGAATAGGTTCTCGATATTTTTAATTCAATTGTTAAAAAAAATAATTGAGAACCACTGATCTTTGTCGTGTGTGCCAATCCCCAAACGCATTCATTAATAATATGGTTATGTATAAGAATATTTGTCTTCTTCTGACATGTGCCGTCTCATTCGCCTCCGCGATCGATCGCAACGATCCTCCATCATAAATGCTCTAATACTTTGCATCAGATTTTGTCGATTAATCACTGATTGTAAATACCGAACACTGACACGCGAACAATTTAAATTGTATTTATATAATATATTATTATTTTTAAGAATAGGTTCTCGATATTTTTCATGCGCTTCAATTTTTAAAAATAAAAAAATTGAGAACCACTGATCTTTGTCGTGTGCCAATCCCCAAACGTATCTTCATTAATAATATATTATATGTATAGTTATTTGTCTCTTTCTGACATGCCGTCTTATCAAGTTCTCCGATCGATCGCAAAATGATCCTCCATCATAAATGCTCTCCCTAATACTTTGCATCGATTTTGTCGAATAATCACACGACGAAATACCAAACCACTGGACACGCGAACAATTAAAATTGTATTTATAAAATATATTATTATTTTATGAATAGTTTCGATATTATTTTAATTCAATTGCTTAAAAAAAAAAAAAAAAAAAATTGAGAACTACTGGATCTTTGCTGTGTGCCAATCCCCAACGCATTAATAATATATTATATGTAGGTTATTTGTCTTCTTCGAGATGTGCCGTCTCCTCATTCGCTCTCCATGATCGATCGCAACGATCCTCCATCATAAATGCTCTACTAATACTTTGCATCGATTTTTGTCGATTAATCACTCGATTGTAAATAACAAACCACTGACACGCGAACAATTAAAATTGTATTTATATAATATATTATTATTTTAATGAATAGGTTCTCGATATTTTTAAGTCAATTGTTAAAAAAAATTTCCTGAGGAACCACTGATCCTTCTTTGTCGTGTGTACAATCCCCAAACGCATCTACGAATAATATATTATATGTATAGGTTATTTGTCTCTTCTGACATGTCAGTCTCATTCGCCTCCGCGATCGATCGCAACGATCCTCCATCAAACATGCTTCTACTTGCATCGATTTTGTCGAATAATCACACGATTAAATTACCAAACTACTCGACACGCGAACAATTAAAAATTGTATTTATAAAATATATTATTATTTCTCCTCCTCCTCCTTTATGAATAGTTTCTCGATATTTTAATTCAATTGTTAAAAAATAATTGAGAACTACTGATTCCGTGCCAACTCTCAAACGCATTCATTAATAATACATATATGTATAGGGTTATTTGTCTTCTTCGACATGTGCCGTCTCATTCGCCCTCTCAAGGATCGTATGATCCTCCATCAAACATGTTCTACTTTTGCATCGATTTTGCTCTAGGTAACAATCACAACACGATTGTGGAATAACAAACCACTGACACGCGAACAATTAAAATTGTATTTTATATATAATATATTATTATTTTAATGAATAACAATAGGTTCCGATATTTTGGTCAATTGTTAAAAAATAATTGGAGAAACTTCATCGATCTTTGTCGTGTAGCCAGCGAATCCCCAAAACGCACTATTAATAATGATAGATATATGTATAGGTTTATTTGTCTTCTTCTTGACATGTGCCGTCTCATTCGTCTCCTCGATCGATCGCAACGAGATCCTCCATCATAAATGCTCCTGAATACGTTTCATCGATTTTGTCGAATAATCACATCGATTAAATAACAAACCACTGACACGCTTAGAATCAATAAAATTAGGATTTATAAAATATATTATTATTTCCTTTTATGAATAGTTTCCTCGATATTTTAATTCAATTGTTAAAAAAAAATTGAGAACTACTGATCTTTGTCGTGCCAATCCCCAAACGCATTCATATTGGGCTATATAGGTATGGTAGGGGTTATTTGTCTCTTTCTGACATGCTGCCCCACTGCCTCCTCCTCCTCCTCCTCCCCCCCCCCGCGATCGATCGCAACGCGATCCTCCATCATAAATGCTCTCCTAATACTTTGCATCGATTTTTGTCGAATAATCACACGATTGTAAATAACAAACCACTGACACGCGAACAATTAAAATTGTATTTATAAAATATATTAAAAATGACTATTAGAATTGACTGAACAATAAAAATTGTATTTTTAATCGCACTATATTTTTTAAGTATCTAAACTTCAACTCAAATAAATAGAAACTATGTTATGTATGAATTATTTTAGAAGAGATTCCGAGGAGACGAAGCAATGGAAAAGCTTTGTGGAATCAATCAGATCAAAATTAACCGTGAAACAAGTCGTCGATGGAGTACGCAGCGGAGGACAGATGTCGTTCGATTATCTATTACTCATCGTCACGGCCGAGTGAGTATTTTCATTAAAAATAAATTGTATAATATATAATCGAATATAAATTCCAGTTGTCTAGCAGCGTTGGGCTTAGTCGAAAATAATTCTCCGAATATCGTGGCAGCCATGTTGGTATCACCGTTAATGGGTCCCGTTATGTCGATAACGTTTGGCACAATAATATCCGATAGAACGTTGCAAAAATCCGGATTTATAAGCTTAGTCGTCGGAATGCTGATATCATGCTTGTTTGGTTTTATCTTTGGACTTATTCTCGGAGCGACGGATATGCCTTGGGGATTCGGCGATTGGCCCACCGAAGAAATGAAAGGAAGGTAACGGTAACGATTTATATGCATCGATTACATTGATAATAACGTTATTCTATCAAGAGGAAACGTCCGATCATTATGGATGGGAGTACTTTGGGCGCTGACGTCCGGGTCCGGAGTTGCCGTCGCATTATTACAAGGCAGCGCCGGTCCGTTGATAGGCGTTGCAATATCGGCATCGTTACTACCGCCTGTCGTTAATTGTGTATGCATTTACATTATAAAAAATTACATATGATAAAATATAATCTGTATCTGTAATTATAGGGATTATTTTGGGCATTGGCGTGTGTCTGGTTGATTTATAAAGACGTTAAAATTCCGCATATCAAGGGCGAACCGTATTTCGGTAATAGTTCATATGTTCCGGTATATTCGGATTATATACCGATAGAATTTGCAATAAATGGTAAGCCGATCTGTATAAATATATATTATGCGTTATTGAATTATGATTTTATATCGTAGGTATAGTGAGCGCGTGTTTGACCGTCGTAAATGTGATTTGTATATTTATCACCGCGATTATCGTATTAAAAATTAAAGAAGTCGCAGCTCCGTACACGTCGTCTCCGGAATTGCGTCGATTCTGGCAAGAGGATTTGCGTCTCGTCAGAGAAAGCAATCGAGCCAGTATGAAAGCCGCTGAAGAAGCTGAACGACGAGAGTAATTGTTAATCGTATCCGTTAATAATAACGTGATTTTAAATAATTCTTATATTTTTTAGATACATGATGGAAGATTTTGGAAGCGAGCGATTGAGCGATAAATTGGACGAAGCCGTTAAAGAGGCTATCGACGACGATACGTTCAGAAAGGTTCAGCGTGTCAGCTATCAAACGCACGGCTTGGAAGACGTAAATGATTCCGTATTATTTATATTATGTGTGCCGGAAAGTTCTATTAATTACGGAATATAATTTTCATCGTTACTAATAACGTCTTATTGTATTGTCGCGTGCCATTATCAGTCAAGTTAGCGATAGCGGTTGGACACAATCATGGTTTCGTAGATTCTACGGAGTTATGAGAAGCCAGACGGCTATCCAGGCCAATTCAGTGACAAGGGTGTTTCCGAAGGCGAGAATTGGCCCTAACCTCATCTGGTTATTATTGTTACAATCCACCCGTGACAGGTTGGCTCTCGGGCTTATGGCTGGCAACCTGACCCGTATTCGAAGAGCCAAAATAACCTGGAGAACGTCTGTCACATTCATGACATCATGGTTGAGACGGAGGTGTCCTCCAGGTGGCAAAGACCCGCCTCAGGGTTAATAGGCCACTTAAATATTAAAAAAACTCGTAATTGTCCCAATAATATCGTTATCGATTAGAGCTTTTGTGGTTTCCCAACATGGTCCAGGTTGGGACCATGGTCCATCGTCCATCGACCCCTTGGAGGTCGATGGAAGTTTGAAAAGGGTCTACAGCAGTGGTACTTAACCTGGGCTCGATCGAACCCCAGGGGTTCGGTGAGTCAGTCTCCAGGGTTCAGCGGAGGTCAAAACACACAACCGACTTATTGTACGATATTATGAAAAATGATACGACGTATGATATAAGGGTACGGTGAATGCGCATATGAAACTGGTGGGATTCAGTACCTCCAACAAGGTTAAGAACCACTGGTCTATAGCATTCCAGGGGTCTACTAGGGGTCGATGATAAAGCTTTTTATTTTAAGATTTTATTTATTTATAATATAGATTTGCACAGGGTATTTCTTTGAATATTTGAGCAGCTTTCTGTTCAAGAAAGGGAAATGATGAATGTTGATGACATTAAAATATTCACTGACCACTTAAAACAATTAAAAGTAGTTATCAATGCTCATTATGAAATTTTGGAAAGTTTAGATATCCCATCTTGGATTGTAAATCCATTCGAAAGCGATACAACCAATGATTATTTTTCGCTACAATAAGAAATTATAAAATTGAAGGAAGATTAAGCAAGTGCTTATATCACATTTTGGCAATAATATAATAAAATAAGATTTAAGTGAAGAATTTTCATGTTACGCTGCTGTTGATTATAGAAAATAATGTAAAGGGGGTCTATGAAAATGATTTAGTTAAAAGGGTTGTTATGTAGGAAAAGGGTTGGGTTTCTATTCTACACCTTCTGTCGTAAACTGTATCTTTACCAAATTTCTACACGAGTTCGAGTCGAGTGTTGTCGCGTGTCGGTCTTGGACGTGGTGGTGGTTGGGCACAATCATGGTTTCGTAGATTCTACGGAGCTATGAGGAGCCAGGCCACTATCCAGGCCAATTTGGTGACCTGTGTGCTACAGGAGGTGCCCGCAGCACCCGATCAGACTGCGAATTAAATACGAATAGTCTCGTCTGATTATTATTGTTACAATCCACAAGTAGACAGCCCGGCTTCCGGGGTTATGGCTGGCGACCTGACCCGTATTCGAAGAGCCAATATAATCTGGAGGACGATTGCCACAGTCCTGACATCAGGGTCGAGACGGACGTGTCTCTGCCGGAGATAGGATTATTGGAATTTTAATAGAATACAATGCCATAAATGTGCTTCATCAATAGATATGGTCAATAAACTTATTATTAAAGTTGTAAAGTAACTAAATTTATATATATTTTTTTATAAATTATTAATGCAGGTCGTCGGTCTCCGTCCTACCCCTCTCGCTAAGCGTAACTCAGAATTCTTGGGAATGGTCCACCAACATATTCGAATACTATCTCTTCTCAGTGGCATTTAACTTAACACAATTAGATTTTTGTTATCTTGAAGTTAAGACAGTTAGATATATTATCGTACAGAACTTTCCGGTAGATCTTAATGCATAAAATTAATATTTAACTATTCATTTTAGATTAGCAGATTATTCCAAACTACGCACTCGCCGTTGAGTCGTTCGAGTTCGTTTAAAACGCACAATCAACACGGAGCCGGCACAAGCTCTAATGATTTAGCAACGCTGGATAAATTGATAACTGCGCTATTGAATACGCAAGTTAGGGATTCGCCGGTTTTGAATCGGTTCAAATCTAAATCGTTTAAATCTCGACGCGGATCCGTGCTCTCGAATGCTAGCTCGACGGCATTGCCGACGATACTCGAGGGTAATTTCGGCAATAGAGAATCGAGCGGAAACGATAGATCGACATCGTGGTCGGAGAGTGTTTTCAATCATCCCGTAGTCAGCGGC
The DNA here is from genome assembly GCA_022495035.1 of Philopotamus ludificatus. Classification (NCBI taxonomy): domain Eukaryota; kingdom Metazoa; phylum Arthropoda; class Insecta; order Trichoptera; family Philopotamidae; genus Philopotamus; species Philopotamus ludificatus. The sequence goes on from JAGXCT010034985.1 coordinate 103,402, forward strand.
GTATTGCGTAATTTCAAAGACGATAAGCCGCAAGATCCGCTAATCAATATCGAGTCGATAAACAAAGAGGATCGGAATTAATAAGTCGGTGTATGATTTTTAGAAGCCAAATTTATTAAATTTATCTCGTGATATCTAATAATTCAGCATCAATATTCGATTCTTTATACACTTATTCTATAATATAACATATGGCAAATAAATACATATAAAATATCACATAAACAAGGGTGAATAGTAGTGAAATAACCATTCTTTTTAACAAATATCATCATAATAGGTACATTTGTTTTATAATACAAATTCACAACGACACCTAGAATTTATAAAATGAGTCGGTGTGAAGGTTATACGGAGGATCGTATCTAAAATCAATCTCGATACATAAATAAATAATATTTCCTTCACACCAATAAATTTTATAACAATGCGTGAACAATATTTACAGTGATATTTAATAATTGTAATAATATTTCGATACTTTTGCATCGGACAAATGAAAATATGCACCATTTAATATCGTAATAATATATATTAATAACATTTGTTTAACGTGCTGCATCACAAATTTTTATAATATACACAAAATATATAAATATTTCGGATATCGTCGTCACGAAATTTCAACGTTACGATCCGTATTTAAACAATCGACGTGAGATCGGTAAAGAATTAATTTTTTTATTTATATCACAAACGATTGTTTATTTTTTTTTTAAATAAAGATGCTTTTTTATACTAAACTCTAAGAAGTCATGATAATATTCATTTTTTTATCACATATTCATTTAATTGAAGTCTAAATACGTCGTTATAATTTCAATAAATCAATTTTAGTTAATATTTTAGTAATATTTTTCATATCAAACACACACTATTGCTTAACTATTGCTCATCAATACCAACATCAGTACATAATAACATGTCGAAATAATAATTTATCATTAGAAATTATGAAAAGTGCATATCGATTGATTAATATATTTTTAAACAATCGGAATATATATGAAAAAATTAACGTTACGTTATTCAACAGTGAATGTAATTTAATTGACGTATTATTTAAAAAATTTGTGCATTAATCTCATGTATTTTAATATATTTATTAATTTTATTAACGATATTCAGTAATATTTCAGATTATAAATATATGTGCAATGTTCTCGTTTTAACGCTGAAATAACATATATTTTTTTTGCTATAAATTAATCTTTTTTTTTATTTAAAAATGGAATCTAAACGTATTTCTAAGTTGCTAAGAAATTGTGCTCGTATTACGTTTCTATTCATCGTATAACATCGTTACTTTATACGAAATATGCATCGAAACAAATCTAACTTATTAATTAAGAATCGTTTAATAAAACATTATTTTTTTTAAATATTATCGAGTTGCTACGCTAAACGGATAGTCTAATCGGAGGAAAAAAAATTAGCAACAGTTACGATCGTCCGGTCAACAAGAGCTTTATTAACGTCAATCTGTCAATATCATACAAACGAGAGGAAAAAAATCTGTACAATCACTGTACGTTTTATATACATTTAATTATATACTTAATTCAGCTATACATAATAAAAATATATTCATTTCCGTATTTCACCGGAAACATTTTTTTATTCAGTTATTCTGGAAATCTCAATAGAAAAATAATATTGGATTTATACACCTAGGTTTATACACCGCGCGTTTATATAAATATTGACCCGAAAAATCTTTAAGTATAGCGCCTTTTCAGATTTAGTCTTCAGAATGGGATTTAAAAATCATAACGAAATAAAATATATATATATAGTAATCAAAATCACGAGGTGTTTATTTACAATATATGTTATACATGCACCGCAGGGCAAAAATATGCGAAGAATTAGAATTTTACATAGAATTATATAGGTATAGAGTGTAGAAAATCAGTCTCAATAAACAGGCCATTATTCATTGTATTATTTTTCCACTGTTTATGTGAATAATTAATAATATTGTATACATAAGAGACTCTCGAGATGTAACGTAAAATGAAATTAAACGATAATTCACACACGTATGCAAAAGATTTTTAGCGCACAATGAAAAATTGTTTCTTAATAGATTGCTTGTTTTAGAATTGCTCGAATATCACAGTCTGTGAATAACTGTTTAACAATAGTTATATATATATTTAAATACATTATTCGCATAACGTATTTATTTATATATGAAATAATCAAGTATATATATTTATTAAAATTAAACGTTACAATTGGGGGAATAAGATAACGTTATTCCCGCACTGTATTTAAACGATTCATATATAAATAATACAATTCTTCCCGTTCATGATGTATACGACTTAACGTAAACTATGATAATTAATTTAAACCCTGAGAGGTGAAGTGAACTATGATTAAATAAAGATATACGAGGCTTATGTACTTAACATTGGTATTTATTGAATAAAAATAATATATCAGGTCGTGACGTAAGTAACGTTGTTAATAAAATAAGTATTTTAATCAAATATATATTCTTTAAACGCCTTCTTATTTGAGAAAAATTCTAAAAGATCCGTGAAGAGTTCCCGGAATAAATGATAAACTGAAGGAGCAATGTCGGGAGAGTAAGGAGAATGTAGACGACTATCGTATACAAGTCAAACCTATTTGTAGGATTTTTTTATGCGGTATATTACATAAGTTATTGCATCTTCTAATTCCATTACATGTGTATTGCATTATGCCAGTGACGGTAAACCTTTTAGATTAGGTCAAATTTTTGTTTATTATTTTTATTAATACTAGCCGGTGGGTAAAATCAGTGGCGTCACTTGGAAATGGGGAGGAGCAGTGGCGGATTTCCCGCAAGGCGCGCGAGGCGCATGCAAGGGGCCTCACAAATCCGGGGGGCTTCAGAGTTCAGCTCTTAAAATGAAAAGAAAAGACATTTAATTTTTTTTCATAATTAAAAATTACAGAAATAAAACACTCATTAATATAAATACTATTAAAAAAACGGCAAAAGATCATGATTACGGCCAGGGTTGGCTCGGGACTTCCCAGTCTTTTTTGAATAGAAAATGCGAAGAATCCCAAGCAATTTTTTTGGTAAAAAACGATAGTTTTCATTATTTTTTTTATTTCCGCTAATGATTCGTTTAAAAACATAATTCTTTCTGTGAAATTCCTCACTGTGGAATGTATAATAATAACTAATCTTCAAAAATGAATAAAAACATAAACAAACGAAAGAAAAAAATAATTATAAAAAATATTCTTTCTTAATTATATAAATATTCTTAAAACAATATAAACTTTGAGTTTGAATCATTTTTAACCTAAAAATGAATTATTTTATGTAAAGAAATTAATTGGAAATGAAAATAGAAAATGGTTTTTAGTCGATATATGAAAAAATAAAAAATGGACATAAAAAAATAATCGTATTGTTTCGCAAAATTGGTAAATATCATGAACCCTTCCAAGAACTTATAAAACTTTTAATAAATTTGTATAAAGGTTATTATAATTATTTAATACCTCATAAATAATCTAATAAGTTTTTTGGACAGGGGTTGCGAACATTTATATATAAAATAAAAAAAAATGGTATGAACAAAATTCTATATGCATGTTAAAAATCAATAACTCGTTAACATGTCACCCCATAAAACATTCTGAATTTAAATTAAACAAAAAAAAATATATTTAGCATATTTTTATTTTTAAGTTTTGAGGTCGATGATCGGCCTCGTAGGAGTAAAAAGGTTAAAACCATTTTATTTCAAAAAAATGAACTGTGTATATTTAAGTACAGTGAGATCAAACTAAGAAAATAATTAAAACTCTCTATATATATAAATAAAACTCTTGTCCCCAAAGTGTGTGAGACACGGTGGCACTAGAGTTCGATATATAGACAACCGGGCCATAAACAGGTCTGCCCCAAACATAGTTTTACGTAGCAAACGAAAAGCGACCTTCTGTATACGGTAATACAGAACTTTTCTCTTTATCTCCACTAACTAGCCAAACAACAACACCCGTTCGTGTCAAAGCTAGCGACCACGTGACCAGAGCGGATACAAGAATGCCCAACCAAACACATTCGAATACATTTCTGTTCGCATATTTCAGCTAATTATTATTTTTTTATTATAAGAAAAGTGTGTAGGGCAGTGTCGCGTTTGCCCCTCAGGACGAGCCGTCCTTGATTACGTCTATGAGGCTGCAAAACACTGTAGGATGACAAAATGTGAAACCTTTGATAGGTGGCTAGTGTGTAGTGAAAATATTTAGTGGGGCCTCAAAATTGAATTGCGCCTGGGGCCTCCAAATTGCTAAATCCGTTTTTTATGCGTTTTATTGTATATGAATGCTAACCACCGCATTAAAACAGGTTTGACTGTATTCTTTTAGGGGTACCCATAAGTAATGTCGTTGTTTCGATACACCATCTTTAAAGTAATCTCCTTTAGTCTGTTAGGCAGCAAGGACATGTTATAAGTTTCTCTTGTGTAGCGGCTACCTGCTCGTGGCCTTTAGTTAAAAAAACGGTTTCTTTATCCCTCTGACGACAATGGGACGACGACAATGACGACGTGTCCGTCGGAACAACATCCGGAAGACCCGCTGGAGAAATTCCGCATCGGACAGCATAGAGTAGGTCGCGGCGCGCAGCGTCCAGGAAAGGACAGGCACAGCAGGACCGTAATCCTGACAGACGCACCTACACCATGCCAGTCCTTCGTTTAAATTTCAATGTCGCGGCCAGTCAGAATTGACTGACCCGGTAGTCTAAAGAATCCTCAGCTACAGTTAAGCTCTGGCTCTGATATCGCGAAAGAAGAGATAGGTGCTCCGCCCTGGGGAGGTAAACCCACCTCCGCCACTGGATCAGGGAAGAGCTGATCTTTGACGCGCGGATTTTGCTGCTACAGATCTGCCACCTCCTGACTGGGGAAATTGTGGCGCCAACGGCGTTATGACTGTTTTGTGCCAAAACTGATTTGGCTTCCAGCCGATTTCATTTACCGATGGAAGTTTGACGCCAGCAAATAATTACAATATGAAGCCAGTTGAAGAAGTGCGATAAGCGCGAGTGAGATTGAGGGGACCTGCCCTGACAAGAGGATTCCAGTAATATGTGTCAACGAACAGCGGTGTTCCAGCATCCATAGTTGGCAGGCAAACCCTTAAGCAATCCCATTGGTAAAAAGATGGAATTATAGCAACAACGCGATTTGCGACCGACACTGTGGTATTAGACGCTAATGCGAGGAAAACATGCCGCAAACGCGCTTCCAACCGCACTCCGCAGTTTAACGTGTTCCAGCAATACAACGGTAGTGTAATTGATGGAGACATATCTGAACCTTCTTGTTATTAAACGCAAAGCAGATGATAGCTGACTGAGTCGACCCTTGAGGAGAGGAATGCCCAAATCTACTTTGCCGAATGAGCCGAATGGTCAATGCAATTCCCATTCTGGAAGCCAGCTTTCGAAAAGAAAGGGCTTTGCTCTCCAGCAAGACTCGAGAACCAGCCTCGACAACTAAGGTAATGTCATATAAACTAATTTTTAGTAGGTCGTTACAGGGGACATTACACAACAATGGTCCCAACACAGACCCTTGCGGGCACCCAATTGAAGTTGGTCGACGAATGACTCAGCAACTTATTTCTATGGAACATTTTCTAAGAGATCAAAATTTAAATTCTAGAGAAGAGATGAATACAGCTCTTCCAGACTATTTTCATTCAAAACCCGCAGAGTTTTACAAGAAGGGCATGGAAGGATTCGTTATGCGCCAGAGAGCTGATAATATGGGGAATTATTTTGTATAAGAAATGTTAAATAAAGTATAAGAAAAATTATTTTGAATTTCATTGAAAAAAAACAACATTACTTATGGGTTACTAATAAACACTTTCTCCATATATTTTACAACATTTGTTGCATTTCTTTCTCGTAAAACATAACGTATCGATATGCTCTTCCGTGATTCCTATTTTTATTGGGCTATTAAAGCAACAAATTAGTATTTGCGTATTTGTGAGGCAGAATTTATCAGTAAATCACGTATATTATTAAATCCTATATGCAAAACAACATTACTTATGACCCAATATATATATTTTGCTTGATTTTAATATTTATTAATAATTTAAACATCATTTATATGTATAAATAATTGTTGATATGAATTTATTAAGACAAAATTTTATTTATTTCAAAACATTAAGTTTACTTCACCCCTTGCCGTTGTTCCTTTTACCTATTTCAATTCCAGATTCTGTATCGTTCAATATGTCCTTGTTATTGATTTATATGTATTTTTATTTAAATATTACCGTTGAATTAAATTATGCGTTATATCGTTGGGATTAGATTGTATGTATTTTTTTTTTTTTACGTTTAATACGTTTTAAATCAACGAAGCAAATAATCTATACGTTTGTTCCCACAATTAATTTAATTTTATAATATTCATGAAAACAATTCAGCAAAATAACTAAAATTTAATCTGAAATATCGTTCGGTCCGGCCATACCCAAATTACCCCTCCACAAGTTTTCTTGCGATAGCAGCAGGTCGGTGTTGTCGCTGCTTTTGTTTGGTCTCGACGTCTTTGTTTTGATAGGCGCAGTCGCACCGCCTATCGGTTGTATTCTTCCGATGCTCTGGCTCTTGCGAATCTGCGGTTTGTTGGCGCGGCTCTGCTGCAGCAACGGCGAAGTGACACTCGAAGATTCGTCTCCCTCTTCGTCCGAGTTGCCGGTCGCTGTGTAACGCTCTCGCTGCTTGAGACTCTGCTCCAAACGACGCAAAAACCTGAAAAATATTTATCATTTTTTAATATAATTATGATGTAATACCCCGTTGATCGCGAGAGATACGTTCTAGACAAGATCGCGATCAACGGGACATTGAAATAAACATTATTACTAACAAAATCAATGTTATACATAACACAAATAATTTAGCGTGTGTCACGTTGCAAAAATAATCCATAAGATCTTTTTTGGTCTCTCTACGTTTATTATGAATAAATTTCTAATAACTGTAAAATAATCCGTTACAACCACGTTTTACAGAACTTACTCCTTCGGATCTTTGTCGCGCTCTTCTAACAACTTTAAGTAATGATTGTGAAAGAGAGCCCCAAGTATTTTCCTTGGTATGATATGTTAGTTGATTGCTAACAGCACTTCATTAATTAAGGCAGGGGTAAGCAACCTTTTTTTACAACGGGCCAGCTACAAATTTAAAAATGTTGTGCGGGTCTCATGTAAGAAACTTATGATCATACAAACACTATAAACTATTAACAAAATAATCATAGTATTAAAAAAATACTAAAATAAAACAATCATTATTATGTGAATAAAGATTATCTAACCGATCCGTCACGGCGGCTTGAAAGCAACCGCATCGTCCGAAGGGGGTCTATTTTACATTATAAATTATAAAATCCAAGCATTTCAACTCAAGATTTTGAGAAAATCTTGAGACAACAAATAAATGATTTTATTTTTTGTGCGTTTTATGTTAGATACCGTGTTATAGGAGGGTTTCCTATACATTAATATATTAGCTGAGATTTTTTCAATAGCTTCTTGAATTATATGCTCTACTTTTTGCAAAAGATCTGTTATTTTCATTTGTTAGCTTTTGGCTAATTGGAATAAATACCGTGCAGTTCGATCTTTATTAAAAAGAGGGGGTTTAATGTATATTTTAAGTTCTTCTCATGTTCTTCTATATATATATTTTTAATAATAAGATATTTTACTGATTCTGCTCTTTTAACCGATCCATAACGGTGACTCGAAACCAACCGCGTCGTCCGAAGGGGGTCTATTTATAAGAGAAAATAGACCCCAAGCATTTTATGTCAAGATATTGATAAAATCCTCATCTTTTTTTAACAAAAAAATATTATTCTAAGAATAAAAACAGTTATTAATGATACGCTTGATATTTTGGATTTTGATGAACTAATCAATATGACGCGTAAATGAGATGCGCACCCGAAGATGTCCCGCCCCACACTGAGGACACGTCACCGATAGACCGACCGCCAAATTCTCGTGACACATTGCTACGGATGCGAGCAAGAAAAAACATAATGCTCGTGGCTATAGAATAATATTGTTGCTTTTATTTTTTTCGCAATTGCTGACGATAAGTCAATGATTATTTATAATATTTATTTTTTAGACTTTTATAAACAAATACAAATAGTTTGTAATACGTAGGAATCATATTAAAATAATTATTTGAGAAAAATCAAAAACTAGGGGTCCCAAATAGACCCCATCGGCACGGCTAGGGTAATAATGACAAATTTGGCATTGCTCATTTGACATATATTTGCAGATATAAACGACACGCTTTCAGTCAAAATGTAAAATCTTTGAAACGCCGCAAAAGAAAGTGTAGCGGGCCGCGGGTTACTCATCCCTGATATACATCATGGGTAGCCAAACTTTTAATCGATCCGTCACGGCGGCTCGATACCAACGGCTCTGGCCGATGTGGTCTATTTTGTATGCAAGTAAACCCAAACATTTCAAATCATTCAGTCAAGATATTTATAAATTCTTCGACAATACCTTGAAATTTGTTTTAAAAATGGACTTTTCTAAGAATAAAAATAGTTATTCATGATATGCTTCATAATTTGGTCGCGAAAGTGACGTGCGAACACAATGATGTTCCGCCGCGACTGAGGCATGTTTCCGACATTTCATTACTTGCACATCACGATGTTTTTTCTCGCTCGCGTCCATGCTCATTTTTGTCGTGAAGCGATTAAATATCATTATTGTTACTATTTTTATTTTTTTATAAACTATTAACCCACTTTCCCTCATTTCTGAAGAACGTGACAATTTGCATGATTCCCCGTATGGAGGACCATGAACATGGTTTTCATGGGAATATATAGGGCAGTGGTTTCCCGATGACTTGGTAGTGATTTTTTATAGTGAAGTGCGCTGCTGCCCACTTCCCAGCTTTTATATTTTGACAATTATTTTTATTGGGAAATGAAGGTCGTCAGCTTCCACCCCACCCCTCTAGTTAACCAGTCATAGCTTGAAGGTATTACAATCGAATTATGATTGACAAGTTAGCCGCTACTGAGTGCAGATAGTACTCGAATGGGTGACCATTCCGAAGAATTCTGCTCTTCCGTGCTAATGGAAACTTATATTATTATCAAAAAACTGGCAAATCCTTTTAAGAATAACCTTTCATGTCACGTGAAGTTTCGGCGGATGCATTTCCCCCGAGAGGAAGAGTTAAACGATCCTTTACTCCCTTAAATCCAGAAGCAGTCTTCTTCTCTATGGAAATATACATACGTGTTGGCAATTCTCGTGCCGGCCGCGGTCGGTGCCAGTCGCTAATTGCTCTTGTTTATAATTTGTCCTAATAACTGTGCTAATTGTGGTGCTCGGTGTTATTAATTAATATAAACATGAATATTCTAAATTAAATCCCCAATTATTTTAGGGGTATGCAAGTTTGATCGTTTTCTAAACCAATCAAACCTACCTTTGCTTTCGTTAAAACTTTCTTCTCCATGTAGGGACTTAAAACCATGAACAATATTGATTTGGTGTTAGATTAATCTCTTATTTTTTTTAACCAAATCAAAAACTTTTGGTATATGAAATTCTTTACAAATAAAAAAAACATCGCGATATAACGAATCCGCACTCACCGGGGTCGCGATGAACCCAGTACATTAAACCAATAAATATAATTACCTGATCTGATGACCTATTGTCCTCATTCGGCTGATTTTCCTGATAGGTTTTGAATGCTCTTCCGGTAACGGGCATTTAGGAAGCATCTTCAACGATGCGTCCTGCAAATATATAAACTGATTTAATACCGTACGTTTCATAAGAAATCGCCAACGATGAATATATACATTATAAACTTATTATATTAATAATTATAAATAATTGTCTCACATTTATAGATCAAATAAATACATAGTGGGAATAATTTATTATATTGTATAACGACTACTCGGTATTGTGATGTATTTACAATAAGGAAATGTATATAAGTTTTGCATGTATGTATAAGCTTTTTGTAATCTACTTATCATTTCACAATAAAATCGCAAAACCGTTCAATTATCATCTACTCAAAATATTTTGTGTTAATATATATTAAACTGTTGTAATACTGCAATACTAAGCGTAACGCTACTGCGTTAAATTGTGCAATACTGCATTTATTTATTTGATTACGATGGAATGGTGGAAAAACAGAAAGATTCCAAAGCGGCATTTACTCGTATACAGATTTGATAATGATTCTAAGATGCAAGGGAAATTGGTCTCTCACACTTATATTCTCCCCAGTGTCAAATCACGACACTGGTTAATTTTAATATTATTCCAGTTGGATTAGAATTTATATTATTTATTAGGCATTCAATTAATTAATTCCAAAGCGCCAAACTACTTACATAAATATTTTTATCCCCCCCTGGCCAGTGTTATAAAGAATTTCCTGAATTCATTTTTTCGTCGAACATCTATCCGACTACTAACTTAAGCTCAGTCCTCAACAACCTAATAATATGCTACCTACAAGCCATAACACATATCCTCTTTATAATATAAGATTTTTTATTCTTTATCAAATTGTAATATGGATAATAAAATAGCGTTCTATTTTTTCCTATGCTCATTTTTTTAGGGATTTACATACACTCTGTTTTGAAATAACACGGTTCAAGAAAATGGACAGTTTTATTTTTTACACAAATATTTTTTTTGATGCGGTATGTAAAAATCAAAAGGAATAAAAATACGCATTTGCAAAAAAAATCATTCCTTCTCATGCATTAAGTTGAAAAAAATATATTTCATATTTGCTAGTCTGCCTGTTTTAATTGCTTGTTTATTATTTTTTTGTGTGCTTTAAATTAATAGTTATAAAAAATAACTAAAGAATAAAAAAGAGTTAAAAGAAGCTCAAAATACAACTACAGTTTGAAAAAAAAGATAGATTTTTAAAAGAAGTTTTTTTATATATATTTATTATATCAATGGTATCCATAAGTAATGTCGTTTTTTCGATACGTCATCTTTAAATAGTCTCCTTCAGTCTGCAGTAAGGACGTATTATAAGTTTCTCTTTTGTAGCGGCTACCTGCTCGTGGCTTTTAGACAAAAAAACGGCTTCTTTATCCCTCTGACGACAATGGGAGAGACGTGTCCATCGGAACAACA
>JAGXCT010034985.1:115206-154677 GCA_022495035.1 Philopotamus ludificatus
AGATAATATGGGGAATTATTTTGTATAAGAAAAATTGTTTTGAGTTTCATTGAAAAAAAAACGACATTACTTATATATATCTCTATATATCCCTAATATATCTTGAAGATATTATTATTTTTTGAGTTGGAAAATGTCATATTTTGAATTGATTTTAAGTAATAGAATCTATCTATCATTTTTATAAGTGCATTTTAGCTTTTTTGCACGGTAGTCTTTGGAACTTATCCTCCGTGCAGAAATAAAATCGTAGTAATAAAAATATACCGAAGTTCTTATTTTTTATTCTTATATATTTTTATAATAATTTATATAGTAGACCCATTTAAAACGAATTCATGTCTAATATCACAATATAATCAATGACGGATCAAGTTAAGTGGTAAACAACTTGACAGTTATTTTATTTATTTTGAAACTTGCGATCTCCACCATTTTGCTTTTAGAGAAAATGTATATTTGAAGAATATTCTTTTTAAAACTGCATTTATATTAAAAATATTTTGCTATTTAATTTATTTGCCTGGGAATACCAAATCTTAAGACATTAGATATATATTCGGATCAAAGACCTTTAGTTTACTGTATTATTATAATTATTTATATGATCGTATACGCGTAAATAAAGCAAGTAAAAAATATGAGGCAATAAAATTTTTCGCGCTTCCACCCAAAAATCCCATTGATTGTCTAATTCAGGAAATTAGAGTATTTTTTAAAGAGATATCTAGACAAAAATATATATTTTGTTGGTATATACCCAAAAAATCCATTGAAAGATAATTTAATCATTGGTGTCCTGGGGCCTCCCGCGGCCACTTCTAAGAATAATGTAATGACATACATATTTTGAAATAGTAGAAGTATTATAGAAAAGATCATATAGCAGAACATTAAAAAAATAAAATGGAAGCAACGATGACAATGTTAAAACAATAAACCCCGTAAACCTCAATCGCAAAACTTCGTCATAACCGTGCAAAAAAATATATTCATTTTGAATTAAATTGAATTCATAATTGTAGAAATTACTAAGGTTTGCTTAAATATTATTACTTGGAGTTACTAGTGACTGAGAGATTAGTTTATCAACGCAACTACCTTATTGAAATTCATCTTATTTCAACTCGCCTATAACTCGGAAGGCTAAAATATATAAATTTTGATTAAGAAAAATTTTACTATATGATTTCATAGTCGTTTTCTAATAAAATTATTATACTTAGTTTGTTAGTATTGCAACAGTTTAGAATATATTGTTTAAATCTATATGGTTTTGAAATTATATTGATGAAAGGCACAATCTACGATATATATATATACTAAGTAAAAAATGGTAATAAATTTATATCACATATAGTATTAATTTGGAAACTGTTTTATATATTCCAATACTTAAATGTAAGCTTAGTTTCAAAAGAACTAGCGTGATGTCAATTTTATCAAGCTAAAAAATACAGAACCAATTTGTAAGCTTTGTAAAGTTTTTTTTGTTTATTGGGAGATCACCGATACCTGATATTCACTATTGGCTGATTGTTAATTTACCCACTAGCCTTCCGTAGATGTACCTAAAATATTCACCACGATTCAGCCTCATCATTTTTTTCACAGATCAATTTTCCCATAATTTAAATTAAAAATGAAAATAGAAAATATATTGAAAATCATCCAGGATTGGTTATGAAAATATTAAATTTGATTTAAGAGCGTATCGTACCTCTCCTGTTTCTTCCCCGGACGCTTCAGCGGTCCATTCTTGCTTCGGCCACGTTACAGGTTCGGCGCTTTGTGAGGATTTTACATCGGCACTCAATCTCACTGTCACTTCTCGGGCAGAATTTAAGCTTTCCGATGAAGAAGACGAGCTGACGGGCTGCTGCGATCTGGATCGTCTCTTGGGACTCAGTTTTCTCGGAGCCGGCGTTCTATAGTAGGCTTCTTTTCCAGGTACGTCCAAGAGATTTTGCAGCGAATGCGGCAATTGCGATTTAGTAGGACTTGGTGTTTTGCTTCCGGTGTTGGATCTTGAATTCTTGCGTTCTCGCTTTCTGCCCGTCGATTTTCTATGCGATTGAGTTGCAGCACTGGCGTTCACTTTGTTTCCGCCATTGCTGTTTTGATGCACGCAATCCGAGCTAGGAAAATCATATAGACCGTCGGAGTCAGTGAACGGTAGCTGATCTTTGTGGCGACAGTAGAAATATGGAGAAAAACGACTGAGACCCGTAGTTCTATCACTGAGAGGACTTTCACTTCGAGAGCTTACCGGACTCAACAGCTTATCGCAAACTGGACTCGTATCGGCCTGGATCACTATCGATGGCAACTGTAATGTCATTTTGGACGGCACTAGTATCGGTATCGTTAAGCGATCGACGTTCTTCTCCATGTTTGTTACCATCTTCTGTTGAATGCTAAGGTTGCTCGGCACAAGTAAGCTTTTTTCGCATTCTATTGATTCGCTCTTGAGAAACACTTCAAGTTCTTTTGCGCTCTTCAGCTCGCCATCTTCTATGCGCTCCTCTAAATGATCAGTGCTGATGCCTTCGTCGTTGGATTCTAGCAGCGGATCGTCAGATAATGTTTCCGAGTCAGATCTTCCTCTTGAATGTCCTTTCTGTTCGTTTGAATTGTTCATCGTGCTGCTCGATGGATTGGAGTTGGTTTTCATCAGCGGCGACGGTCGTCTATGCGGATGGAGACTCGGAGATCCCGATCCCGGACCGGGATCTTCCATTTCAGACGGGCATAGTGGATTATTGGATCCGCATCTCGATGGACCCGGACTTGCCATTGAGCTATAGCCAGAGGAGCTTAAATTTGATTCAGATGTCGTTCTATCACCACGCGTGCATATGGAGAACGGACTCAGATAACACATTGCAGTTGATCCTGGTGGAGCCAGGCTCTGGTTTGCAGGTTTATTAGCCGGCGATACTGATTCTGCATCGGATTCGGCTTCGCTCATGTTGCAGGTGATTGTAATCATCGGAGGAGCGTTTGCCAGATCGAGCGAGGTCGGTTTTTCAAATTCTTTCAGTAGTCTCTTCTGTTGTTGCTTGTTGGGAAAATGGAAACTGGTTTCCCCGATCGACGCTCGTTGAGGCGGCGGAGATCCCGCGAACATAAGTCCCGTAGGATAATGACGCGTCGGCGAAGGTTGTTCTACCGTTAGCAGCGGGATGACTAGAGCGGGCCTCGATGGACTCAAGTCTTGAGGAGAAGCCGTGGTCCTTCCGCAGCTACTGCTGTATTCTCGTTCGCTGTCGTGGCTTTGAGTCGTCGGGCTGGGTGTGTCATCGTTTGCTTGCGTCATAGGCGTCGGAGTATCACGACCGATTGGCGTCGGCCTCATCTGCAACAAGAAACATAAACAATCAGATATTAAATAAATAATATAACTAATAAAATATTAGGTCGTTTGATAAGTAGTATTGAACTGAAAGCACTTTAAGTATTGATGCGTTGTTTTTCTCTTCCTTTTCTATATAATACACAATGGCAATCGTTTATCACGAAAATATAGGGGATATTTTCCGTGTTGCGAAAAATATTTTTGATGTTGTAATAACAGAGTCAAGATGGAAACTATACGCGTTAACATTTTATGCAATTTATTACATAATACAAGGGGTGTCTGATTTATTATCAGCTAACATATCCATAAACTTTCCCAGATAAAAACGTACACTCGTACAAAGTTTTTACTAGATAAAAAAATAAAGAATTGATACGAGACACGATTTCGTTTAATTGGTGATTTTTAATTGGTTTAATGGATCTAGATAGAAAGTAATCGGAAGGAATAAGGTATGGGGAGTATGAAGGGTGTGGTAGAACCTCCCAGTTTAATTCCTGGGTCATTCTTGTTTTATTCGGGAGTCTATTATCGTAGTGAAATATTACTCCCTTTCTGTTAAATAAAATTGCACGTTGCAGCTGTAATTGTTTCACACATTTTAATAATTCGTAATATAGTTTCGACATTTTACCCTTTAACAATAATATAAATGCAATTACTCTTAAATAAAGCTTAACAGTAGTTCTAAGCAAAGAAAAACATACAGACATGCTTTTACCACCGCGTCTGGACATAAACTGCACGAGAAGATTAGGTTTTAAAATACGCGATTTCTTTCGGGTCCCCCTAATATTTATTACCTTCCATTTATATATTTTCTTTGCGAAAATATGAAGGTGCACGATTGTCGATGCTGCGAAAAAAATAACATAAATTATATCCAGGGAGAAAATATTTTCTAATCATTATTTATTTATTAAAATAGCCTTCTAACTCGGTCTTTGATACTTGGAGGACACTAAGCTTTCTCTGCCGGTCCTGGGCTTCTTCTATTCACCTCTCAAGCACCAGCAGAGGCGCGTCCATTTCAATATTAAGGCCAGGACTGTGATGGTTGTCCTCCAGGTTAACTAGGCTCTTCAAACACGGGTCGCCAGCCATAAGCCCGAGAGCTGGACTGACAACGCGCGTATTGTAACAATAATAATTGGACGTAGGTAGGGTCTATTTACTGTCTGATCGGGAACTACGGGCACCTCCGGCACGGATAGCGACCTGGGCTAGGAATAAAGAGCATTATACTATATTAACCTAATGTTGACTTATTTAACGATATAGATAACCGACTTTCTACTACATGTCTCAAAGACATTCTTCGATACTCTGGATAGAAGAAACGATAGCCTGGAGAAGCTCGTCGCGCTTGGAAACGTACAAGGACGCAGGGGAAAGGGGAGGGCGCCCACCCGCTGGAGCGATTACGCTAAGACCTCCACGGACTCCACCGTAGTAACCGAGATGGGGAATTCAGAGGATTCCGACGAGCCAAAATAAAGAAGATTCGGAACAAGAATGATCAACAATAATGATCCTCATACATGAGGATCGTTCTTTGAAATCATGAAATAGTGCAAACGTTCAACATTACTTATCGCCATCACACCCTAATATATTCTTTAACAGTTCAAAACGCTTACCTTCAATCGCAAGTTCGAGGGACCGGCTCCAGCATTACCTAAAGACTGTTCGGGATGCACAATACGAACGTGGTTGCTCGCATTGTCGTCTTCGTCTTCGGTCGGACTGTGCATACAGGGTATCTCCAGCGAAATATGGTCGTCACTCATATCACATCCTAAATCGTCATAATCTACAATAGTCGGTGAGCTTCTGTGCATTAATGGAGTAAGCGCAGGTGAAGGCAGCGGTGTCGGCAATTCCCGGATTGGCGATAGACACTTATTAATACTACTGGGTATCTCTAATAGAATGGTGGGCGGGTGCAGGAAGTTGCATCCGGACACTCCCGACTTGTGCGCCGTCAGCGCGTCCAGCACCGGCACCTCGATCGTGCTGTTCTGCAGGTTCGACTGCCTGTAAAAGATGGGAGAGTCCGTGGCGCCGCTCGAGAACGATATGGGCGTGTGTAGCGAGGACGTCGTCGAGTCGTCGTCTCCGGCAACGTCGTCTTGTGGGCTCGATGCGGACGGCGTCGTCGACGGGGAGACGACAATCGACGACGGCATGCTGACCGTGACTGCGGTCGAAGAAAAGTTTCTAAACATGGCCAAGATCGAGTCGGCGCTCGATATTTTGTTGCCTCTGCCCGAGTATTTGCGCAAGCCCATTCCCGGCAGAGCCGTTTCTAAGCTAGAGAACGAATCGCTACCTTGGTTGCTAGAGGTGCTATGCGGCGAGCGGATATCGGCAGCCGGGGAAGGCGGCGTGCTGGCCGACTTAACGCCTCGCTTGTCGTTGGCCAAGGGCAAGTTCGATATCTCGATCTCGGACCCAGAGCTCATCTCGGCGGACACCTTGTTCAGCAATCGGGCGAACGTCACTTTCTTTTCTAGCTTGGGATCGCTGAGCTGTCGGACGGTGGGCGCGGAGCCGGAGCTCAGCCGGTCGTTGCTGATGAACGTGGTCTCGCGGTTGTCCGGCGAGTTGATCCGTAGCTTCTCTTCCTCGGACTCCCTCGCCCGCCGCTCGCTCATCTGGATGAGCTCGCCCATGCTCACCTTACGGGCATGGTTTTGGTTTGGCGCCGGGCTGATTAGCTGTTGGAGAATTAGCTTCTTTTCGGCCGCATTTTTCTTTGTTGGCGTTGAGTTGTTTCTTTTCTTTCGGGGCGAAGGTGTACCTAAACATAAAGAACAGCTGTATTCTGCGGTAATTGTGCGGACGCAATCATGCTAAGTCGACAATACTATTTTATGCATTTAAAGCCCAATAGTGTAATCATACTAAAGCATAGATTCAGCTAGTATTTCCATTTGTATATAAATTTATGCATAATAAAAGAATAATCCTTTCCACGTTTAAATAATCAATATTCTACAGAGACACGATAAAAATAAACATAAAAACACATACATAAGAGCATCAAAATTAGAGTTTCCATCTCCAATTATATGAATATTAACCCATCCATCCCCTTGCACTCTTGCAACTATTGGAAAATTAAAATGTCAAGTCCCATTCTATATAGGAGCTCAAAAGGGTAATAATTAATATTAGTGTCACTTATTGAAAAAAAATCTTCAAGATCCGTTTCTAGTGCTTAGTAGCATTTTTATTATGTTCCACCAATGAAATTACTGCTGGGTGAAGGCCTCTTCTAAATTTTTTCCACTTTGTCCGGTCATAGGCTGTCCTCTTCCAGGTAGTTCCCGCAAGTTTGACTATGTTGCTTCATCTATCGTTGACCTATCTGCAGCATCTAGTCCATGTCATTCCGGTTCCATCGCCCGTCTTTCATACGGGCCACATGGCCAGCCATCTGCCACTTCCCTAAGTCACTTTAGATTTCTCGCTGATCGTTTCGTTGTTGTGGATTCAATGGTGCAGAAATATACCTAACATTACTCACCTCATCATCCTCTGAGTCACTTTGAGCTTGTGGACTAGACCTACCGGGAAAGTACCCTGGTTAAACAGATTAGTTTTTAGACATTGGGCGATTTGAGTATATGTTTTAATAACACAAACGCTCACCATCCCAGTGGTAGTCTTCTGTCTGTACTGCTGTACTCCGTGTATTATAGTGATCCTCTCAACTGGTGAGAATCACTTTAGAAAATCTAAACTAGTGATCCTCTCAATCGGTATATATTATCGCCTTTGAGAGGCACCTAAGAGGTCTCTTGACATTGGCTATGTCATCTGCAAATCTGAGGTGTGTAATATACTCTTCGCTTATATTAATGCCTTGGACATATTGGAACAAATCTCTTAAAGGTTTGTTTCTAGTGTCTCGTGGGGTTTGTATTCTATTCCATTAATAAAATTTGAAGGAGCAAGGTCGGGAGAATACGGAAGATCCGATAGTCTTTCCCGATCTTCTCACATATGATTCTTGGGCTAAGAGGACAGGGCACCTACAGCTTCTGGCATCTTTCAAGCTAAGCTCGTCTCGTCAAAATTTACAGAACCACATGGGCTCGAATATTCAAACCGTCCTCACTTTCTCCCCATTTTTATAGAATTTACAATTGCCATTTTTATACTAGCAATGAATAATGATGTGCTTTTCTATGCCCATCTTTTTTGAGGGACTATTCTTCTTTTCTGTCGTGTCTGCTAACGAACGATGGCAATCATGGAGATCACCTATGTCCTGACCATTACTGCCACCTGAACAAGTAAGTGGCATCTGTCGTAGGTTCTTCAACCGGGACGGTCTTAGTCTTCCAGATCCTCGTCTTCCTCGAACGATACCCCGAAGAATGAGTTGCAGTATTTGATGTTTTCGGATTTCGCAGTATATGACCGAAGTAACTGAGTTTCCTTATTTTTATGGTTTTTAAAATCTCTCAGTTCTTGTCCATTTACGTCATCACATCAACGTTAGTAGCTCTATCCACCCAATTGATACGGAGCATGACTGCTCTCATATTTCGAAAGATTATAGGCGTTTAATCGCCTTTTCTCCGTCCTTCTCTATAGAGTAGAGGCGTGGAAGGACAAAGAACATATAGCATCTTTTTTCAGAAAGTTTTTTTTCATCCGGATAAACGTCGCCCTGCCCTTCCTAATACGACATTTCTTATATCATTATCATACGATGACGTAATTCTTTCAGACACGCACATTTTATTAATTCATAATTTAATCAATAAAGCACTAGATCTGATTTTTGTTCATCTTTCTGCTTTTTTGTACAAAAAAATATTTTTGATTTTAAAAAATCTAATCTAAAATAATCTAAACTTTTCATAACAATTCAGTCAGTGCAGATATCGACAAATGAACATAAAAATAGTGATTATACTTAGGATAAAAAAATGACTAAACTCAATAACCCAATTTAACAGGAGCTGTTTAAAAGTGTTTTTAGTGGTTTCGATATAAGTTACAAAGTAATATTTGGAAACTCTAATTCAAATGCATAGATTATAATTATAAATTAAATTAAATACTGTATAATAATTGAACGTAAAAATGTTAATAAAATTAGATATTAAACGAGGCAAGGATTAAACCCAAATTTTAATAATAAAAAAATATTTTAATATGAATTTAATTTTAAAAAATACTTAAAATTTTGTAAATCAAATTAATTAATTTTAAAAGATATTGAGAGTATTTTAGGTTGTCGCTACGCAGTTCGACACCCAAATATAAAAATATAAATAAACACATTTTGACTATCACAGCTTTATCATATTGATTATCACAGCTTTAGCAATATTTTGATTGTTTATTTTTGATTTTTTATATGTCGGCAACGAACTTGGTTTTTTTTATAAGTATAGAAATGTGCACCTACCAGCCACACACAGAAAAGTGAATCACATAGCATGAAGAAGAAAAAGAAAAATAGAATATTTGTATAAATATTTACAAAAAAATTGAATAATATCAAAAAACAACTAGATCAAAGCGATTAACATTCAGAAAAGATTTTATTTTCATTTGATTAATTGTAATATCAAGATGCAGGCATGAACTTTTTTTAATTAAAATTTAGGATTTGGGATTGGGATTTTAATATTAGTTGATAATAATATTAATAATATACATATTTAGGGAGAGATTAAATAAATATTTTTCATATCATTGTAAATTAGCAAGGATGGAACACAAAAAGGGTTTACGTAACATTCCGTTTATATTTAAAAATCTTCAATCGATGACAATATTAAATAAATAAGTTTAATATAGCAAATGGATCAATTGAAGATTTTTTATTAATTTATAATATAAACTTTATCTTAGAAAGAAGCCGATGATACATTTATTGAACATAATTTTGTATCAATTCAATTATAATTTATTATGCAATTACCAAGGGAGAGGATTCAATAATTCAACGTGCAAATAATAGAATCAACATAATTTTTGCCAAAATATTAAATACGTATAATAAAAATTTGCAAAGCTTAAAGCGCGGTTTGTTAAAGCTGAATAAAATTGCTCCCTTTGCATTTTGTATCATCAACGCCGTTTCCGTTAGTATGAATTATAATACTTGGACAGAATTAGAATAGATCTATGTTTATTAGCGGATCGGACAGAACAGGGATATCATTCCACGTGGTGTAAAAGCTGTTGGCATATCAGGAGGAGAAAGACACATCGACAAGTGCACACCGTTCACGTATAGAAGGATGCAGAACTAGGCACAGCCTTCAGTTTCAGTTGCAAAACACATCTAGTTCATTAATTATTACATCAAAGTGCACGCGAGCACTGAAATCTTATTCAACTACGACCGAAGACCGACGATTTTTGCAAAACAAACTACGTGGATTAATCGTAACGTTGTAATCGTTAGATGCAGATCTGCAAAAATAAATGTTTAATCAATGAACTAGACATAAAACATCGAGAGCTATTTTCTATTTCTAGTAACAGCTATTATATGTATATATAAACGGGGTTACAACAACAAGACATTTCAGTGGGGGATAAAAGGACGTTCATACAAAAATTCACCAGAATAACATGTCCGATCGTTAAGAGAAAATGTATTCAAAATGTTTGATCTCGACCTAAAAAAATACAATAGATTCCCCTTTACACGCGATTAAAAAAATAATATAAAGAAAATGGATCATATTTTTTATACTTATTGTTTTAAGGCATATCATTTGTTATAATATCAGATCAGAGTAAGTAAAGAGGAGAAAATATATTGCACGTTAATAAACTTAGTTTAACATTGTTTTATATACATATATCCCAATCTCTCGATTTGCACGGTTTTAATTATACACGGTAGATGATTTTTATTTCGTCGCATACCTGAAATTACGGTTTTTGTATGAGAAACATTTTTTTCATAATGTATTTCTTATCTGTTTAATTAATTTCAATTGAATCACTAGTTTTTCGTGAGGCTTAAATTAATCATCTTAAACGATCATCGGCAAGTCTAAGATCTTTTCATGGCAAATTAGGATTATAAGGTGTTAATTTAAGTTGATTAATAATAATCAATAATTGGATCTAATTAAAAATAAGTTTTAAAAAAAATATGTGTAATTTTTAATTCTCTTTTAAACTTGCTTTATTTTATCATAAATATTATCAAAAATTATAGAACATTTATATTTAAACTTAACTTTAAGTTTTACAAAGGGTTCACGCGTTGGCGCGGGGGCGGGAAAATTCGTGCGGGAATAAATACTTCCGGAAAATTTTGATTGGGGTGGAAAACAATGTGCGAAATTTTTTAATTCAAATTTGTCAAATTTTTATTGCGTTATGACATTCGACCTGACGTATATTACCATATTGGATGCTAATTTATTGTTGGATGTCGGAAAGGTATCGCATGTTTTTATTGTGCTTAGGGATTTTATACTAAAATTCGATAAAAAAAAACGATTTTAAATGTTTCAGCTTTCGTATTCGACAGATTTGACTCCTGTGACATCACATTCTCAAAGATGAAGACGAGAAGTAATTAATTTTGACGTATATTTGACCTTAGGGTGATTCCTAACTTGACATCGAGACCTGTCACCCAGAGGGCACTACGACGTCTTTACTTGTCCTAGACGTCTTCTATCCGGCTGTTCACACCCAACAGAGATGCGTCCACTTTAGGTCCTCCGCACACGGATCAACTGATTTGCTACTCGAAATAAAAACCAGCTAAGCATGCAACTGTTTCGTGAACATCTCCATATGATGAAATGAGGATCCACACCCGGGTTGACTAGTTATTATTATTATTATTAGTGTCCCAGGGTATTCGCATATATTTTTCTAGAGTTCGCGAAAGTGTTATAGCGGTTCTTGGCCCTAAGCCGGTATCCGTCAACCGGAATATCCTGGTCCATCTGTCGGTCCTAGAGATCCTAGCCAGCTGGAGAGAGTTTGTCTCCACCATTGGCAACGAAGATCTCTGGGGAATAATTGTTCAGCTCATAAGGAGAGGAGACCCGGGGCTGCGTAACCTGAGCTCGATCCGTCGTCCACACGGCTCCCTTACTCTAAATATGGTGGACACTGCAACTACGTTGATCAACGCTCTAATTCCCCAGGACTCTTGGCGGAATGACTCTAACAACGACGGAAAACTTCGAAGACTGGCTAAAATCCTACCGGCAACTCCATCGGGCCCTGCCATCACATTGCCTGAGCTTGAAGCTCACGTTAAAAGCCTCAAACCAAGGAAGGTTCCCGGATACGACTGCCTCAAGGCGGATCCCGGCTGCAACCTCTGTGAGTGCGCCCAACAAACTTCCGAACATATACTGTGGGAGTGTCCGGAGTTTGTCGTTGAAAGGTCCGCAATGCTCGATGCTGTCAGACTGGCCCCTGGCCCCATCGACACCAGGACCTGGTTGCTAGTGGCCCTGCTTTTAGGGCTCGGCGTCTTTGCCGGCCTGGTCGGAGCGAAAATTAGTTCCCTCAATCCTACTCCATAACCTACTTAGGTCCGGTTGTTAACCGTAATTGACTTGCTATCTCATAGTCTAGTTCGCCATGCTGGCCCGTCAAAGGAGGTCTACCCTGTTGACCACTGTAGGGCGGCCCGTAAGGAGAACCTCTACCCCTTTTACACTCTATGTTATATATATGATTAGATTTTCTTAGATTTAATATGTTTAGCTCTAACTCTATTGATATGTTTTTACCTTATTTTATGATGTAAAATTGTTGAGGTTCTTTTAATAAATATTGGTTATAAAAATGAAAAAATGCCTCACATACGGAATTATAAAAGGCATCTGGCTGGCTAAAAGTGATTGGGCCAACTGTCACAGACCTGTTTAATAGGTGCCTTAAAGGAAGCTGCTTCCCCAAGTATTGGAAATTGGGGAAACTTGTAATCCCTAAAGACGGCGACAAGCCCCTGACCGACCCTAAAGCATACCGTCCGATCACGTTGCTCCCTGTTATGGGCAAGCTGCTTGAAAGGGTGGTTGCCAAACGTCTTGAGAATGCGCCCCTCTTAATGAAGAGCTACTATTACGCAATATTCGTACCCATCGTCACATATGCCGTCAACTTCCGGGCCCATATCAACAATTCGCCGACGCTTTCTCTCAGGCCAGAGATTACCACTGCTAATGCTCACCAGAGCGTATAGGACCTCATCCACGGCGGCTCTTGCCGTCCTGCCCGGAGTGCTGCCCCTGGACTTAGAGCTTCAGGTTCGTTCTGCACTATGGCTAAATACAAGATGGTTTGAGGCCCTCATTGGCGATGTAGTCATCTCCCCACCTGTAGGCGGCTCCCAGGACTGGTCTACGCATAGAGCAGCCATCTACTGTACGAGTGTGAACACATGGGCAAAGGCGTTGGTCGCAGGAGCCGACGGGCCGTGTCGGGTACCTGTTCTTCCCAGATGTCCGGGCCCGCTTAAAGATGCGTTGGATTGAGCCAAACCATGTATGTCAGGTCATCATGAGACATGGGGCGTTTAACTCGGAACTATGTGAGCTCGGACTTAGGGATGATCCGCGTTGCAACTTTTGTGGGGGTGCCGATCAAACTTCAGAACACATCCTGTGGGTGTGCCCGGAGTTTGACTCCGTGAGAAGCAGGTTGTTTGGTGTGGTCAGATTGGCTCCAGGCCTCATCGGACACTAGAATTTAGTCTCAAACGGCCCTGCTTTCGGGGCCTTCAGGGTCTTTGCCGGCCAAGTCGGAGCGAGAATTGCCTCCATTGACCTTATCCAATAGCCTGCTTTGGCGAAGATTATAAATAAAGAGTGTCAGTCCATTATTAACGTTTTATCGCTATAATGGCCCCTCAAAGGTAGGCTGAGCAATTAGCCTTACCGTAGGAAGAGCCGTTAAAAAAAACCTCTGCTCAACATTCCCTATACTGTCTAGGTCGAGGCTCGCTCCGCCTTTGCCGTGCCGTTCCGTCACTTTATGTGTGTATGTATGTATTTATATATATTACATGTTTTTACTCTGATTTAAAATTGTTGAGGTTTTAATAAACAAAAATGAAAAATATCGATCCTAGACTTTCTTCTTCATTCAACGCCCCAAACCTAACAGATGCAAACGTCTTAGCTCGGTAGTCAGGGATTCCTGGGCATGTAACAGCATTTGGACGCGGGTAAGGACGATTCTTAGGAGGGGGCCGTAGACACCTCCTACCCTCGGAAGCACCCTCGACATCGAATCGACTACAACAGGGGGCTGTGGAAAATTTTAAGAGGCTTCATCGTGCACGTCGGGAGATAGGGATATTAGTCGGGCTAGAGATCGGATCGCGTAGACTGGTGAATCCGCCGGAAGTTCGCGAGTGTGAGGAGTGGATGCGGGTCGGGCGACGATACGTTCACGCCTTACGTCTCGGGGGCGGCTTAAGCAAATCGTCCAAACTGAAGGTTCGGGCGGTGGGCGGCGCGGGCACGTGCGGGCTGGCGGTCAGGCTGAGTATGGACGGCTTGCGGATACCCAGCCGGTTCAGCAGCGAGCCGCGGGGCGCAGCGCCCCCGCCCGCCCCACCCCCGCCGCCAGGGGCTGCGCCGCCGCCGCGCCGCCGCAGGGCTCCCGGCCGCCGCCGCCGCGCAGGCTCGGCTGGTGAGCTGCAACAACATCGGAACTAGACATTCGTCTCTAACAGTCGACCCTCCTATAGCGCCGAGACGGAGACCGCGCTATAGAAGACTAGGCCCCCATACACAATTTGTGGTTTGGTTTTTTAATTGTAGTTCGTAAACTGAACGAAATCAATACGTCAAACGTTTGCTCGGCGAAGTTTTACATATATATATATATATATGAAACATATAATTTGACCATGAAAATTTTACGTTTCTAGGCACTATAGGAGGGTCGATTGTATATACATACGCAGGATAAAAAATAACTAAATATATGAGGGCAGAGCAACGAGATTATGCTTGTATTGTGCTAAAAATGCAGAAAGACCGTCGTGGTTCTGATCTTCAATATCGATTCATTATCAATCCGAGACGATCGAAATCGAGAAAGAAAGTGATTAGTCTCGCTTAACTCTCCAGAAATCCTGTAGTATTTTATATCAGCGACCGAGTTCCCGTGCCCGATGCGAATCTTCCATCGAAGGGCATGGAATGTGTATTTAGGTAAACACAATCCTAGCAGGAAGAATAGATTCGCCTCCGGGCAAACAATTTAATTCTTTGGCTGTCAAAACACGATATATCGTTGTTTTTTTGTGAATGGTTGGGTGAGTGGTCGAGTATATCAAAGTTAGACCTCTATAATTATAGATCATCTTACAAATGTTACTTTGAGAAACTCTATCTATTCGACCACTTTTCTCAGATTCCCAGCTTTATAAAATTTATTAAGCTTTATATGATAAAATTATTAATAGCTCGAAAAAAATATAGCCAATAAAAATATGTTAAGAATAAAACCAGAGGCAATACATAAGCTTTAAAAATTCTATGTCTTTGACTGTTTGTTTTTAAATATATTTTACCAATTATTAAAAATAAGCATAATACTCTACATTTTTAGCACATATTCAAGAAAATTTTCTGCCCTCAAATGTTTAAGGATAATGATATTATTTACTCCATAACTAACGATTTAATTTTTCAATTAAATAACGAAATTTTTATTATGAAAGCTTTCCAACTAAATAGCTTAATTATCAAGTGATTCTCAAGGTTTTTTACCTTATGATATATTTTTTCACCCTTAAGATTTTTACCCCGGGGCTGCTAACCCATAGCCTAATGGCTCGGAGCGATGACTGGCGGATTGAAGAATAAATTACTCTACAAATAATTGAATTATTTCTTAGTATTAGTCGTATTTTCTCTATAATAAAATCAAGCACAATTACTCTGAATATTTTGTATTAATCTACATAACCCTTTAACCGCTATGGTCACCCCAGGGTGACAACTGTCAATTCTCCGCAAAGGCTAGCGACACGTGTTGGAAGCTTTGTATAAAAGCTATTTGGAAGGAATATGTATTTATTTGATTAAAGGTAATATCTAGAAACCATAGGTTTCGTTAGTAAATACGAGTTTTAGTTACATTTCCACATTTGCGAATTTATTCGCGTACGGAAAATAATTAAATATTTTTCTCTAGCGATTAAAGAGTTAATACAGTAAAATGATGCCTGACTTTTTTATAGAGAAATTCATATGTATATATACACAGTAAACCCTCCAACAATGCTCCCTAATATACTGCGGTTTTCTACAACAAGTTCGACAATCCCTCCTATTACGTAAATTTTCAAGGTGAAATTTCGTGAACATGTAATATATTACTTTGCCACGCAAAATAAAAAAGGGCCGTTTGCCTATTTGGTTGACAATAAAAAATATCACGTGACATTGATATTGAATAAGGTCATTTAAATTATGCGAATGACAAAATAATCGATGTACTGATTTCGTTTCATTTAAAAAATAAAATTAAAAGCCCTTTTCCAAAATTTTGCATGAGTACCTAGGCTTCTATAACGTGGTCTCGATTCCTTCGTTATAAAAGAACTGATTGTATTATGAAATAAAATTGTATTATATGGATAATATTTTTTTTTCATATATCTGCGGTTTAAGCATAGACGTAATATATTATTTATAACATTTGCAAAAAAATGCAATAGAAAAATATAATAAAGAAAAAAGATTATAAAAATATTTAAAATGATCGGATAATAAAAGCTTTCTTTTAATATAAGCCAAAATGACATTTTAAATTTTGCATATTTCTTTACAATTGCATAATAAAATGTGAATACCTTCGTTATACTATACAATGTGATAATGAAAATGATTAAAATATACACAATTATATTAATTTAAATGTAAATAATACCTTCATCTTCATTGATTTCGTGGATATAAGTCAGCTTAATTAAATAGTATAAAAAAGGTTCACAATAAAGGATACATAATTTTAAATAAAATCAAAATAAGAGCGAATCAACTAACGTCCTCGGTTTCTGTCTGCCTCTTCGGCGAGTAGCTTTTCAATTTTTTCCGGAAAATGTCTCTTCGCACACCATACTAGTCCGATTACGGCCAGAACCACGAACACGGTTATCAGACCCAACCAAAACGGCTCTTGCAACATTCGCTCCGTGAGCGGTTTGTATGGAATGTTCATCATCCTCCTCTCACATCTGCGGAATAATAAATGAAAATTATTACAAATTCGATATATTAATCAATCGATCCATGTTACCTGGTCCCTTCCCACCACGCATAACAGTTACAGTGGAAACCGCCTCCGGCTCTTTCGCTACATCTTCCTCTTCCCTCGCAAGGTCTCGCATGACACGGTTTCGTCCTTATTCCGCAATTAGCTCCTGTGTAACCAGCTCGACAAGAACATGTATGTCCCGTGGGTGTTAGCATGCAGGTTCCAAATATGCACGGCTCCAATTCGCATGCGGTCAATCCGCAAAACATTCCTAAAATCCAATCATATTAATAAACCCATAAAATATCCTTAAAATAGATCATCCCATAAGTAATGTCGTTTTTCAAAGAATATTTATTATAATTTGAACCACTGAGCCACTAAATAATTATTATTTCTGTTGCTTTCATATCATCTTATAAAAATAAAAGACATAGAGTAATATATTAGTCACTTCATGCTTTACAAGTACGGTCAGTCCTTGACTTATGAGATGATTCTATTCCAACACCTTGACGTAAGTCGAATTTCATACAAAGAAATATGTATACCAGGTATTAATTACGTTAATTGTTTTGAACTATATAAGGAAGACCGAAAAGTGATCAAAATTATTGTGTACTTGCGGAAAACATTTATTATTATTACTAGCTAAAAAAATTCCGTCATTCCCTATTTATAGAACTCTTTCGTTTTTCAGTAAAAAACTTTTTTATAAATGTTTTCATCTCGTCATTTAAAAAAAATGTAACGAATGTTGATCAACTTTTAACTCAAGCTTCAATATTTTTTGCTATAATGTAAAATTCTAGACATATTTTTGATCGAAATCAATTGTTTCTTTAACAATTGGCGTTTCAATCGTTGGTTGTTCTCAATACACAATCACTGTAATGGTTTCTCCAGGTTTAAGCAACTTGTGGTATATTACTCCAGGGAAATCCCACCATATACAAAGGAGTATCTCTTTTATTGTTAAGACTGGTCGAGGGATAGAAACAGGCACTTGCCCGGAAGAAAGCTTTTGTTTTTGTCGTACAGGATTATTCTTACAATACATCGTAAAATGACTCAATCGTTAGCCACGATATTCCTCTACCTAAGAAACCATCTATAGTTTTTCTCAGTGTGTAGGTGTTTGCTAAACCACATCTTAAAATAAACTGACTTACACTATTTTTCCGTCCTTCTAATAATAGGTCATTTTTAACTTTATTTTGAAATAAATAACACTTAATTTATTTATTACAACTGTTCTAAAATATTTTCATAATCTGCGCTTATGAATTATATTAATGGTTTCCATAATCCTAGTAAATATGTACCTAGATCACTGATTTTCACACACATTATTTTTGATAATTCCTTCCAGTTCTTTCATCTAACTCTTATTTTTTTCTGGAACTCGTGAGTTTTCGTGAGTTTCTCAACATCAATTTCGAAAAATTTAAATAGCGTCTATATTTTCAACTTTCAGATTAAGTTTCTCCAGCAAAAATCTCTTTATTTTTTTCATCTCTTATAAAATTCAGTTCAGAGAGTTTCCCATATGCCATTCAAACATAATATTATTATGTTTGATGATCAAACATAATATTATTATGTTTGATCATCTTTCTGTGATATTTTTTTATCACTTATTTGTTTTTAAAAATTTAATCAATCTGTGATCTTTGTTCCTGCATTTACTAGAGCAAAAGTATTCTTAAATAATGTACCTCAACGTTAGCAATACCTTAATTATCCATTGCCCATAGAATACCTGTGATATTTGAAGGTAATAGACCACTTGCTATTTATTCAATAATTATAGATTGTACTTATAGTTAAATATAATTAAATAATAAACTATTAAGTAAAATTTTATTCATGGTTTAATAATTTTCTCCTACCATTTTTCCTTGTAAATCTTACGTCGCAACATTTGCTTCTATACAAAGAAACTAAGCTTCTATATAAGAGCATATGACACATGTTTTTAAGTTCACATTCTTTTTTGGGAGAATTTTGCTTACTCTGAGAAAACTAAAAAAATATAAAAACGTATTCTAACCCTTGCAATCTGTAATATTATTTTTTCCAGCTTTTTTTCTAGTGTATCCCTTTTGTGACTAGTCTTAGCAGAACGCATCCAAAATATAAAGAAATGAATGAAATGATAGCAGAAGAGCTATAAATTTTTGATCAAAAGCTGATAATTAAATTTATTATATAAACAGAAGCTGTTGAAGCTGATAATTTAATCAATAAAATAATTCAAACAGGGAAAATTTTTAGCTCAAAGCTGATAATCTTGTCTAGCAGAAAGAGCCGCATAGCATTAAAACTTTGATGATTTAACCGAAAACTTTTAATAATCGTCACACAACATTTAACAATCGAAATAAAATAATGGATTTTTTTAGATATTTTTTTTCATTGTAAGTGCAAATCGTTATAAGTCGAGAACTGTTTATATAATAACAGCAACAACGAAGCAAATTTTGTAAAAATGTAGGGAAAGCATATGTTGCAGATGATATAAATATTCGCAAATGCAAATTAAGGCGCCCTAAGTATGAAAGATAAAATCCGCTGGGGAATTTTATCCTTATAGCTTAAAAATTACATGTGAAAAGAGATAAAGAGCTGGGATACAAATAACATCTTCTGTATTTTATTGCTGCTTTAGAATATTATTTATTCCGAAGTTTGCAAAATTTACTAAGGGAATTTATTATTTATTAAGAAATGGGATGAAAAATCTATTGTCATTAATTAAAATAGAGAATATATAGTTAATTGTATTATATATAGTATATACAATATTACTTATGGGATGACACGATACATAATTAATATTTACCAGTAAAATGTCCAAAACATTGACAGGTATTTTTTCCATCATTACTAAGACATCGTCCATCATTGAGACAAGGATTCGGCTTGCAACTTTCCACATTGACGTCCACCGATCCTTTCAACAGCTTCGAATGGTAATTAGCATCTTAAATAAAATTAAATAAAAACATTAGTACATGATTAATTATTTATTTAATTAAACTATAAATATTGCAATATACCTATTATCGTCCTGACAGTTGCATTGAGTTTCACGCCGATATCTTTGCTCTGTTGGCGAATCCTTAACGAGCCCAGATACGAAGTGAACGCCAATGGATTCCTGTCATCGTTTACCATAGATTCGCACAATCGCCACCACGTACCGTTGCTGTCGGCGTAATTGTCATATACCTGAAAAAAAAAAACAATCATCAATCGGATGGAAAATTGAAGCTGGAACAGCTGTGGCAACATGTCAATTAGCCGCTGGTGCAGATTAACTGGAGTGGACGTGAGTTGAAACATGTGGCCGCCATTCCAAACCAATGGAGTGGATATGTAAATTTCAGGGCAGTGGAGATTAAGTTCATCGTGTCCATGGTCGCAGCTGAATGAAGATATTATTTAAAAAAATACAAGATACGAATAACTTAACAGCTAATTAAAATATGTCATAATTTATCGTTTAAATTTAAGCTCTGTTATGATTCAGCACCGACAATTGTGATCAGCGACAATTGCGCCCGCGACACACATAAACAACGTCAAATCCGCGCAAAAACTAAATACAGTGAAACCCCGTGTTTAGGCTTTTAAAAGGACCGATAAAAAAAACGTAATTGGAGGGAAAACGTAGATACCGGGTTAGAAAAAAAGCACAGATTAATCCCACCGCAGAATCACTTGTAAAGTTTGCGGGGAAGGGGCTAATTTTATATTCCTCAGTGTTAAATTTGTAGGACGAACAGGGCATCTACTTAGGAATAACATCATTTTTCTTTACTTAGCTCCCATCACATCATCTATGCTTAAAAATTGTTTTTCATAAATCTTCTATGCTTTTTGCGCATTTATTACAATATGTTTAAAAATTAATTCGATTTTTAAATATTTCAAACGCAAATAGCGGGAAAAAATTAAATCCGGGCATGTAAAAATGGGGTCTCATTTTTAGAACATTTTTAAACGATTTACTAATATAATAATTGATTGCAGATTTGTTTTATCAGAAAAGTATCGTGTTAATCGAAACTGTGTTAAATGAGAACAAATAATATTTTATAAAACAAAAAAAAATATATCTCATTTTTCCAAGAATAATTTTATACACTTTATATTGAAAACCTATTGCAATATACACATGTCCTTCGATTTGAACGGTTTATGTCCAGGTTTTTTTTGTTTAATTATTATTTATAAGGTTAAAAAATTATCTGGAATCGATTAATTGATGGAAGAAAATAACTGATTTATTAATAATGACAAGTACTAAGATCGTGGTTTTCAATATCAATGAGAATTTATAAAATGCTTAGCTAGACATGAATAAAAATTAGTGTCACATAATAAAAAAACATACACAAAAAAACACAAGAGAAAAAGTTTCAATGAATGAAAGAGAAAAATAACTGTTTTCTTGTCTTTTATCAGGAGTAAGAGAAAAGCCCCATAATTTTATTTTCGTATACTGATAATCGGTTTCGGTGTATAACAGTAATAATGACAAAGATAGCTGTATTAATTAAATAGTAAAATGGTTATAATAGTAAGATATTGCCAATAATATATGTTTTCTTTATATTATTTGAAATAGTTTAAAAATAATATATGCCAATAATTCCTTTTTATTAGTATTTTTTAATAAAATTATTAGTGGAAAATAATCAATTCATGATTTAATCTTGTTCGTTTCTGAATTTGTTTTCTAATGATTTATAACTTATAGGTGATTTTTTACTTAACATTTTAAAATAGTAAAGTTATAAAGTTCTATTCATTATTAACTATTGTATATTAAATTTATCCCAAACAGTTATTTTAAATCTGTCATTTTAAAATTACCTAATCGAGGGTCTACATTTACTAATCGTCATAAATTAAATTATCACGTAATAACATTATGTAATAGAATAAAAATCATTCTATTAAATAAGCGATGATTTTTCATTGCGAAAAAATTTCCCTGCTCGCATTTTCCAATCACATTTGGCTTATGGAGTTCCGACGACAATGGTGGATACGCGCTCGCACAGTGGGACTCCATTTAGAAAATTGAGCCACTCGGGCATTTTAAGTTATTAAACGCAAACATGCATATTGTTACCGTCAGGGCATAACCCTGTTAGGCTTAGGTACTACGCAGTGAGTAATACTAATGGATGTTGAGCCGGTGCAGAATAATCTGTCTAGTGCTTTGAAAGCATAGCAATAATACATACGTGATCATTTTAAATTTTCATATTTAACACGGGCGAAAATCCTTTCAGCCGGAACTCGGAAAGGACAATAAAAAATTTAATTCGCTGGGGGAAAAATCATCCATTTTCGTCCGTTTCTCCGGCTTAATTCATAATACATACGATTCTCTTTTTGCACGGCGTATACATTCCGGAGACTACCGTGTAAATAAAATCAGTGGACATATAAAAAAAGGATATGTAGTCGTGAGATAAAAAAAATCATAAATATTGCAATTTCATGACGATACGTTATTCTGCACGAAAGAAATAAATTTAACCTATTTAAATTAATATTTATTTACATTTTATTCTTTTAAGGTTAAATTACAAAATTACCAGAAATATACGTTTATTTTATATTCATTACATAATCTTTTGACGCCCATGAAAGATTTGTTAAATATATAAACGTTTCTCAAAAAAATATTAAATAAAAGAGAACGTAGATAAGAATCAAAGACGAATATTATCGTGCGAATGACAAAGATTTAAATCTGGAAAAGGGCTAAATTTTTTTTGTGAAGATAAAAACCCTAAGAAAGTTGTGTTATACACAATTATAAACGAAATACAGTTATTCATTAAAATTTTCCTATTCATTTATGAAGCTAAAGGCAAAAGATGTGGACAAAGCTCTGCTTTTTATTGCGAATAATCGTTTCGAGAAAATTTTTACAACTATTAGGTAAAGCGGAATGAAAATACTCTTCTTTTATAGCGTCAAAATGTTAATTTGAACAAAAACTGTTTCATATAATTATGTTGTTTCTACGATCTTCTTCCACTAAATAGTCATTTTTTATACCTATTTCGTAAAATTCTGACGGATTTAGACTTGATTAACATTCGTATATTTTTTTATAATAAAGCAAATATACTATCAACTTTAAAAAGTGATAGTACGAAGATGTAACATCAGTTGAAAACGATAGATGTTCCAAAACTGTTAATCTTTATTCCTTTGTCCTACGCAATTCTTGCTGTTTGTGGTTTTCTATTATCATTCTGAATAATTCATCTTTGATTGTTTCCAAATCCGATGTTTTTAATCCGTTAATCTCACTTATTGGACACAATGCACTTCTGTTGTACACCTATACACCTAAAACATACCAACTTTATTAATATCCACAAATATTGGACAAATGCGTTAAAGTGTCATTTTCGATTTCAAGAGTTTTCTCTGATTTTGGTTTATCCCTTCACCTTCATTTTTTTAACTACAATTATTTAACATATCTGCATTTATAAATAATTAAAATCTATATTGTTACAACAGTATTATAAATAACAACAAAATTTGGCTGAGGTTTCCCTGGAGGGCCCGCCCTACGGTGAGTCTAAATGTAAACTACCTCTGACGAGCCATCATGGCAACCGTCGCATCTAAATACTCCTTGGAAATACAGACGACCTACACCTAAGAAGGCAAGGGTAATATGTTAAGGGAGGAGAATCTCGATCCGACCTGGCCGGCGTAAGTCACAAACGCCCTGTAAGCAGGGATGGAGGAGACAATGTCCTGGTGACAGACGAGGGCCAGGGGACCGCATTACTACATTGAGCATAGTCTCTCTTTTATAAGAAAACTCCGGACATTCCCAAAGAATGTGTTTGAGCTGTTGAGCCGGAATGAAAAGCTAAATTTAGAGAGGTACTCTCTGCATTTGGATATTTTAAAAACAGCACTCCAAGAAAAGAGGCTGACGATGTTTAATAGGAAGGACATCATACTGCTTCATGATAATGCTAGGCCACATACTGCTTTGGGGACTCGTCAGAAACTCGCAGAGCTAGCCTGGAAAATTCTGTTGCATCCACCATACTCCCCGGACCTAGCACCCTCCGATTATCACTTGTTTTTGTCCTTACCTTTTTTTTACAGGGCAAAAAAAAAAACGAATCAGATATCAGACAAGCACTAGTTTATTTTTTTAATTTATCTCGGATAAGGGATTTTTTAAAAATAGGATATATAAATTGTCATCACATTATATTATTCAATAAATTTTATTCAAGGTATGAAAAATTCATTATTTTGTTTTATTATATAAACGAACAGAACCTGTATGAAAATATAATTAAAAAGGAAATTACTCAAAGTTTAACGAATATTTAAATTTAGTGTGTTAATTTTATGCTAAAATTGTATTGAAATGTATTAATTTTTGAATATCTAATATAATTTGAAGCAAAAAATATTTAGTTAATTAAAAAGACAGGTCAAATTACTCTAATGCTTTTTAACATCGCTTTAATATAATATTTTAAATACGTCTAATATTTCATAATATTAGTCTGCCGTCATAAACGATTAATTTAAGACACATTTCATCTTTGTCACTCGCGCCATCGTCCATGCCGACAAATGGCAATGTCCAATTTGATTAAAAATTCCATCACTGCTCGGTGTAATACACGGCCAAGTCAAAATTTAATTTACTCCATACCTGCCCATCGCCATAAGGCGAGCCAATTTGTTGTAGAAAACAAAATTAAATTCGCGGAAATCCGTTTGAAATATGGCGCAGGCGCGCCCCGCCATTTTTGCGCCTGATTTATTTTTGACCGTCAATTGCGCGTCTGAAAATCTGGCCGAAGACGTGGGATCATTTGTTTCGCAACTATAATATAATGTTTCACGGGTGGCTGAATAATTAAACAGACGTTCAGATTGGCTGGCACATCTGGCTTTGGAGTTAAATTGTCTAGAAGGCCGCCATAGTTGATGACAAGTGATTTAGGCCGCTGCGTCGGCACCCCTGACTGGTCCAGGAATATATTAGCTGGAGGTGCTTTGCTCGATTCACTTCAATTACGGATGATGGAGAACATTAATGGAATCGTGGCGCATATTATATTAGGCATGAATAATTCTACACGTTTTTTTTATATATTAAATCACGTAAGTGCGCGAAATAGGTCATGGGAGACGGAGAACGCTTTAAAACATTTTTTTTTGATAACATATGCAACTCAAATGTTAAAAATCTGCTTTTGATCTCTTTGAGAATACTCCAGAAATGTTTATAAATGCATTAGCTGGAAAATTTTGCAATTTTCGGGGAAAATCTCGAACAATTTTGGTTTATTTTATGTCATAGCATTATATTCATAAAAGAACTGGAGTGAATATACAGAAAATTAAGATATTTGACATAAATAAAATATAATTAATTAATTTTGGACGCGAATCTGTTTTGCATGGTTCATAGATCAAGAGTAGCTTCATTGCATAAGTAAAATTAATTAACCGTGAATTTTAGTTCATCATGAATTACTACCAATCCCTGTATACGCAGTTTATCCGTTCCTCATGTAAAGCCTTAGTCTGTAACAAATGGCCCGCGAGCCAAATTTAGCCCGCCATTTTTTTTATATGGCCCGCGAGCTTAGAATGAACTCGTTGATTTGAGATTTATCAAATTCTCTAAATATTATAACACTATAATAGATTAAACAATACTTTTCGATGATAAATAGTAGATTGATTTATATCAGAGATGGAAACTGAATATCCTGATATACTAAATAAAGAAGAAAGAAAATTTGACTCGCAATGCAATTTTCTATACATGACATTTATTTTTTTCTGCAGACAACAGAATATATTAACCTAGCCGTTCCGTAGACCCCAGGTGTGGCTATTTGGGACCCCAGATTTTCGATTTTTCTGAATAATTCTTTTTTTCATCAATATTTTGACTTCATCAGTCAGAGCCGTTGGTTTCGAGCCGTCTTGACGGATCGGTTAATGCAGTGCTTCCCAATTACTTTCATGTCACGGCCCCCTAAATCTGAAAGAATTAATTCCCGCCCCCCGCCCAAAAAAAATATTTTATAGTTTTATTAAGATTATTTGTAAATCCGCAATGCTTTATTTTTAATAGCGTTGTTATCAATTGGCATCCGTTTTTGTGTTTGGTCCTGTATCCAAATCATTAAGGCCTTCTCCATGTTTTCCATTGCAATATCTCTGATATATGAAGTTGTGCTCGTATTCGTAGTGTTAGCTGCTACACTCTTTCTAATTGAGTTTTTATTTTTTTTAATGGTTCTTATTGTAGCTTCATGTATGCTATATAATCTAGCAACATCTATTACTCTTTATCCATTTTCAAGTCAAGGATGAACGCCGAATGGCGGGAAGAGACATACCTACAGTGGAATGCACACCTACAGTGGAATGCACACCTACAGTGGAATGCAAACCTACAGTGGAATACACACCTACAGTGGAATGCACACCTACAGTGGAATGCACACCTAAATATGTTCTCATATGTGTTATTATTTAACAGACTTAAATATATAAATTTCTTAAATATGCTATGTGGAAAAATATTTATAAATGAATATTTGTACTTTGTACTGCTTTTTTCGCGGCCCCCGCGAGGAATCCTGCGACCCCCCAGAGGGCCGCGGCCCATAATTTGGGAAGCACTGTGTCTTAAGAGAGAATCAGTTCTCATATTTAAAACATATATCGCGATAATGTATTATAAATAATATGGAGCTGTTTTGTGCACTTTCAGTCCCGTTAAAAATAAGCGAAAGAGAATAAATCTCCATTCCCCAATTTTCAAAGCTGGATGTCAGAGTAAAATATATTTTTTAATGTTTTAAAATCTATTTGCAAAAATTCAGCTCCAGAAACAGAGCTTTAGCGAATGAAAATTTCTTAATTTTCAGTGAAATGCTAAAACAAAACCGGAATCCCGCTCTGAAATTTGAAATATTTTAATCATAGAATAAAAAGGAGTTTAATTTACATCAATAATGTGATTTTTTACTGAAAAAAGTTTGCCAAACCCTGGTATAGATGTAATTTGAGATGATAAAAGGGTGCTGTACTATACATTTTTCAGATCTGATTTTTTTTATTAATGGCTAGATAATATGGGGGTTAAGTATAATGCTAATATATCATAGTTATGATACATCTACTATTTTTATAATCGCAGTCAACATGAATAATGTTGAATAGTCCCACATTTATCGTTCATTTTGTTCATTGAAAAACTATTGATTAAGGTCCCACAGTATTTTATTTGGAAGTCCTTTAGCTTGATCTGATCAGATACGTTAGGAAAACTTCAATGACAAATCCCTGGATATTCTACAGCAATTGATTAATGCTTAGTAGTATTTAGTAGTAAAACATATATATTTATTCTGTGA
Source organism: Philopotamus ludificatus (assembly GCA_022495035.1). Taxonomy (NCBI): domain Eukaryota; kingdom Metazoa; phylum Arthropoda; class Insecta; order Trichoptera; family Philopotamidae; genus Philopotamus; species Philopotamus ludificatus. Next base: position 142,273 of record JAGXCT010034985.1, read on the forward strand.
AAACAATATCTAATATATTTGTATAAATGAAAAAAGGCTTAACTTAATGAAAATCTATGGATAAATTAATAATTAATTTATAAATAATCAATCATGTAATTTTTTCTCGAATAACGCTTTTAATATAAATTCTACATGTCACAAAACTTTTGGGTTTGTCTAAAATAGTCTAATAAATAAATATTATAAATAATCATTGACCTTTATTGTCCATAATTGCGAAAAAAATTAAAAACACCAATATTCGCTTTTGTTGCCATGGGCGCGATGATTTTCTCGCTCGCATTCGGTATGTTCTGCCAAATGCGAGTGAAATGTACTAGTGATACGTGTCGCGAGAACTCAGTTAGATTAGTTCAAAAATGCAAATTTTGAAACATGTCATGAATAACTATTTTTATTCTTAAAATATATTTTTTTAATTGTCAAGATATTGATAAAGAATTCATTCATATCTTGACTTGAAATGCTTGGGGTCTCTGATAGACCACATCGGACGACTAGAATGTTTTCGAGCCGCCGTGACGGATCGGTTAAGGAATAAAGAGCCTAAGCATTTTTTTAAAAATAGATTTTTTGATTGATTAATAGCTTTCGAGTCTTCAAAAAAGGAGTAAGGACCCAAAAATATTAATTCTATTAATTTTTTTAATTAGCAATATGTAATATGATAAATAATAAAATATACTTATACACATACATATATCATGTTTAACGCAACAAATTAAATTTACTGAAATATTATAAATAATCATTGACCTTTATTGTCCATAATTGCGAAAAAAATTAAAAACACCAATATTCGCTTTTGTTGCCATGGGCGCGATGATTTTCTCGCTCGCATTCGGTATGTTCTGCCAAATGCGAGTGAAATGTACTAGTGATACGTGTCGCGAGAACTCAGTTAGATTAGTTCAAAAATGCAAATTTTGAAACATGTCATGAATAACTATTTTTATTCTTAAAATATATTTTTTTAATTGTCAAGATATTGATAAAGAATTCATTCATATCTTGACTTGAAATGCTTGGGGTCTCTGATAGACCACATCGGACGACTAGAATGTTTTCGAGCCGCCGTGACGGATCGGTTAAGGAATAAAGAGCCTAAGCATTTTTTTAAAAATAGATTTTTTGATTGATTAATAGCTTTCGAGTCTTCAAAAAAGGAGTAAGGACCCAAAAATATTAATTCTATTAATTTTTTTAATTAGCAATATGTAATATGATAAATAATAAAATATACTTATACACATACATATATCATGTTTAACGCAACAAATTAAATTTACTGAATTTTACTGAAATTTTCGGTACGTTTTTAAAAACGATCCTCACTCAATTGCCATAAGGTCTTATTTATATAAGTTATTCCTTCAAATTCTATTTGATGTGCACATTAACATGTTAAAATATTCCATACATTTTCCACGCAAATATCGTATGTGTATGAAATATATCCGGAAACAAATTTGCACAAGGACGTTAAGTCATTAGCCTGAATATACATAATTATTTGCATTAATAATAAGAAAGATTAAAAGAGCCATTCACAGACACCGTATAACGTATTCGGAGTAAAAAAACAAATCATTTTTGAAAAAAATAGCTTACCTCGATTTTTCCTCTGCCTTCGGGACACTCGATCTTGCTAAAGATGAGTCCGTATAATTTTAAAAGCACATAGTATCCCGGGGGAGCGATCAATCTGAGCGATAGATCAGCTTCGGGGGGAGGTGCTCGCGGATGATTGACGTGGAGGATCAGCCCACTTGTGGAATTGCTCATACTCAGGATCCTCTCCTCCTCCGCGTATCCCACTGAAAATAAATATTTCCATAACATCAACAACACTAGCCGAATTCATACCGTTAACAAATTGGCATTGTGATAGGCGAGCCAAAAAAAAAATATGACAAAAATAAATTATCGGAAGCGAGACGGATGGAAGTTATTATTCAACTGTCGTCAGTTCCGATTTCCATCGAAAAAAATAACATCGCCGGGATAAGAATAGAATCTTTGTCATAAAGTTCTGAAAATGACGTCACGGAGCGTTCAAAATTAAAAAAAATGATAATTTACCCGTTTTGTATAAGGCGGTGAAGCCGTTTCCTATGGGATTCGTTCCGGTTTTCAGTTTGATCAATAGCGTTTCCTTGGTTGACAGAAATGCTCCGTCGGCCAATTGTCCGGGTGTTTGAAATGGTCTGACAGGTGGTCCATCGCCGAGGTTCACTTCCAAAACTGTCGATCCTTGGTCCATGTCAAAGTGTGTTATCTCCAGCCATACCCTCTTACCTAAAAAAATATACACATTAGATTAAACAAGGTCGAACAATGGACGGTCTCGCCTCCATTGTTTATCAGGATTAAATCATTAAACCAAATCTGTTTAGCCTTGGAGCACAGCTCATTGACCTTTATTCAGGATCTTACTTATAGGACAGAATACATTATGAGACTCGACTTGCGTATCTCGTAAGACTCTACACAGACGAGGGTTTTTCATAAGCAGAACTAGCATAGATTATATTCTCGTTTCCTTTAGCTTTTTTTTCACTTATATAATAATAAATAAAAAATATTATCAGTATAAAACTAAAATTTCGTTCATCAATAAGTTAATTAAAATTAATGCATAAATATTTTCTCCTGCTTTATTAACATTTATCGATTTTTGATTTTGTTTTACCAATAACAATAAAGAATTTACATGAAATATGCATCGCATAACTTCAAAAGTGTAGAATAAAAAGATAAGATTGTATTGAAATTGTGCTGAAATGGTTTTTATGAACATATTAGATGATAATAATTAATCATTTATAATTAATATTTTTCAGTTGTATTAGACATTTTTCTTCCACTTGGCAATAAAAGCACTTTGCTATTTTATAATTTTATGAGGGTTATCCCACAGAGTGCGAGATAATTACCCGCAATTAAATTTGAATATCTCTCATGATAATGAGTAACATATAACGCCCCTAGCGGGATTAAATGGCATCATCCCTTCCACCAAAAAAATCATTAGAGCCACTACCAAGGTGTCCCAAGGGCGATTAACCCCTCACTCTCAATCCCTGGCGATCAAAACGTTAAGGCGATCTCGCATTTCGCTCTGTCGTAAGATATAGTCGCCATCTTGTTGCGCCACACATGGATGCCACCATGGCGATTCTGGATATATCCTCTATTAGAGGCACTGGACCCCCATCGTGGCTGTCACTGCCTGGGACACGTGCAAGTAGACTATTCATCCCTGCTTACAGGGCTTTTGTGACTTACGCCGGCCAGGTCGGAGCGAGATTCTCCTCCCTCAACACACTACCCTTGCCTTCTTAGGTGTTGGTCGCATGTTTGTCCATGGAGTATATAGATGCGATGGTTACCACGATGGCTCGTCAGAGGTAGTCTACATTTAGACTCACGGTAGGGAGGGCCCTCCAGGACTTCCCGATCACCATCATCTACGAGCAATGACCAGCTCCGCACGATTGATCGACAAACATTTAGATTTAATAATTTATAATTCCGTCTGTAGTGATTCGTGACGAAAACTATGAGTTCGGGGAATTCTTTACAGCATTGGCCTTATATTATTGATGATAATGGTGTGATTTATAATTAAAAAAGAAATGAGAGTTACCTCTAATTATTAAAATATCCCTTAATGTATTTTCAGATAAACTATTTATATTGTCGCCTAGAATAAACTTTAAACCAGTCCCTTTCAACATTAACGTCAGAGGAGATCCTTTAACCACCATTAAAATGTTGTACAAATAAGGATTTGTAATTTTATTTTACTCTCAAAACTCTTAAATATGTATTTTGGTCTAATATTAGTAATAAATAAAGTTAGTTAGTAGATGTTCTATGTTTACGTCTGTTGAAATAGAGAATCTGTGCGTCCCTAATGCTAATTTCTTGCTTCTTGAAAAAACCGGTATTCTTTGGTTTTCATTTCGATCAAAATAACGGTTTTTTACGGTTTTCGGTTCAGTTATGGTTCAAAGCCATGATTTTAACAAATCTAAATAGGTAATCATTTGGACAAACGAATTAAAATCGAGTTTGTATTGAAGTCGTAAAAATCGAAGACTTCAACTCTTTAATATTATCCATTAGTATTAGATCACTAACCTAAGTATCTGTAAATGCCTCTATTTGTCTATTAATCTCATTTTCTTAATCTCTCAATACACATGTATAATAAAATCAAAAATTTATAAGAATAAAATTAGTTGAGTCAAAGGAGATACTTTTTCAGAAATGTTTTGTCGCGACATTTTTGTTGAATGTATTTTTTCATCATTAAATCATTAAAAATAAGTTAAAACACATTTCTCATCCTACACCTTATTAGAGGCCCATCTCGAGTCCATGATCAAAACGACCGCCTCGGCTTGCATTCCCAAGGCTCGTTGAAAGTCGCGTATCGGCGCCACGTTTCTATTCCGAGCGTTTTGTGTAATTCCTTATTCATCCAGAGCTCTTCAGTGTATTTTTTGCTATACATAAATCTCGACGAAAGGCGCACAAAGAAAAATGTGAAACTTCAGCTAGCTTTCATACGTTTTTATTCTCCGGTGAACAAATTTCAATGCGATTCTCTATCTCGCCGAAGAAATTCAAAAACACTCTCTCCCCCCAGGGGTAGTTATTGTAATATTTCCATGAAAATATTTTCAGCAAACCGACAGACATGCCCATGTCAACGCAGACCCCAAAGAAACACTGCACAATAACAATAATAGATCAAAAGGGTTATTCATTCGAAAATTTAGGGAGGGAAATAAATTCACATTATCCGGAAATTATCAAACATAAATTCGTCATGTTGAACCTTCACGAATGTCTTCTTCAGTCGTTTTTGGCTAATAGATAGGCATCGTGATCTCACTGAAGCATTTCATGCTACGGTCATGGAAAAATATGATAGTGGATTTCCGCCCCTCGACGCAATAATATATAAATATTTTTTTATTATATTGATCATAAAATAATTGATGGCTTTAAAGATCATTTTCATCAGCATCAGTAGTTAAATAAGGATCGGGGCCTTATTTCGTTGCTAAACGATTAACGATCTCGCTTCAAAAGGAGGTTTTCTAGGTCAAAGTGTTACATTTTATTAATTCATAATGCTTATTTTTTTATTAAGCTCTGGGATTTCGGGTCTCTGGGTCTCTCTATAAACCATCGAATTCCCAGGACTGCAATTTTGATTCGCGGTTAGATATAATAATACTTTGACATTCTACGCAATCTCGTAATATTATTCTTAGATCTAAGTAAATGGAATGAGTTATACTAAAATTTTTATATTATTTTATCTTGGATAAAATATTTTTTTTGAACGAAAAGCTTATAAAAACTAGGAAACACCGATCTATTATTCTGGCCAAACATCCAAAAATAACAATATTAAATAATATCGCAATTATCATGTCCCGATTTATCGTTTTTATCGATCTATCGTCGTATAAAATAGTACAATGTTGATTTTGAACAACGATAGCTCGATTTTCCACCATAATCTAAAGAATAAAATCTATAGAAGCGTTAAAAACATATTTTATTAATCTAGTTAACATTACCTGGTGGTGCCAGTATGATGATGGTACAGTCCAGCTTTTCCAGAAGAAAATTAGGATAGTTGGGGCTTTTCAGCAAGCCCTCCTTAGCCGTCAGCGTCTGGCTGGGACACGCTGACACGTCCACGGACCTCCAGTCCCCGCTGAATCCTGCTCCTCCGATGGAATGGTCGCTGTGGAAGAGCACGGAGACCTCGTTGGACACGGACACGAAGTCGAAACGGCGCATCTCCGTCTCGTGAGTACCGCACCATCGGACCATGTCTTTTTGCTCGACGCCCCCCACGATGCTGCGGACCTGTCATAATAAACAGTTCAGCATTCGCAAATTGTTTCCGACAAATTACACCAGCTGTAAAGCCTTGACATTTGCCAAAATACTAAATTACAAGGGTCGGCGGGATGTGTCAAACAAATTTGAACTTTATAATTTGTGCCGTAAGCGGCGCGGAACCGTAAACCTTATATTTAACCATATGTTAAACTTTTGACATATCAATGAATCTAGATACGGCAACTTTTGGGAACACATATTTTTTTTATGTAAAATCCCTAATTAGTACCGCAAAAGGTGAATTTTACAATACCATTTTTATATATTTCGTAATTGCATAATCTGAAAATCAGCTCTAAATTATATACGTGAATATATATTATGATATTTAAAAATACACAGTTTTTTTGTTTTAGTATTAGAAAAAAGTCAGTAGAAAATAAAATTATTCATTCTCTACTAAAATTCTATTTTTTTTATAAAATTTTAGGAGGACCCGAAAGAAATCGCGTATTTTATAACAAATGGAATGGGAATTTGGATACCGAATTTAACAAAAAAAAGCTAAGAAACATATGCAATTCTTTACTGCAAACTGTAACTGGAGATAAGAAATAAATCTTTTACGATAACATAAATCAAACTCCTATTCCGACTCTCAAGCCTGATTTAACACTTCGAAAAGTTATTTTTTGTATTTGGTGTGATGTATGAGGGATAATTAATTAAAAATTATTAAAAATAGGTGAAACAATTACTGCAGATGTTTACTCTCAACAATTTTAAATATTAAACTAGCAAATAAAAATCAAACGTCTATTTTTGTTTAATAGAAAAGGTATTTTTTTCACCGCGATAATGGTCGCCCTCATAAAGCAAGAGTGACCCAAAAAAAAAATCGGAAATTAATCTGGGAGGTTCCGCCACAGCCTTAATATTATCCAGGCCTTGCTCCTTCCGATTACTTTCTTTTCAGGTCCATGGACCAGACTTTAACAGATAAACCTTTTAGAAATATGACTAAATTCGAAAACCAAATGAACGAGTATTTCGATTAAAATACAGGGAGTTTTTTCATAAAAGAAATTAAAAAACGTTAAAAAAGATTAAAAACAGTTCCTAATAATGATGAAGATTATGTTTTATGTAATATATATAAAAGAAATAACATAAATTTTACACTCATAATACGCGATTTCTTTCGGGTTCCTCTACATTTAAAAAAACCATAATAATTACTACACGTATAATTAAACTTAATTTTATTTAGGTTTAATTAAATGTAATAATATGAGAAATATAGTAGATTCTGCTTAATTAGGATGCCGATTTATCTAAATTGTCGGTTATTTGGGCCAAAACGTAATTTATTTAGGATATCTGGGACACAATTTTATTTAAATTTGACAGAATATTTAAAATTGAAGCTAATATTGACAATTCAACATGGTTTCATTATCAAACAATTATTTATAAGTTTTAATAAAGAAATAATGACGTGATAAAAATGATCGTCATCATCTGAGAGATGACTTATGCCAAATTACCATCCTTACAGTAGTAATAAATAAACGTTTGAAGAAGATTTCCTCGCGAACTTTAGACTTATACTAGGAAATAAGAAGAGAAGTATTACTAGTGAAGTACTGAGTCAACAAAAATACATGGATGACTTTTATTTTTTTAAATTAAGATGTAGAACTGCTTCACAAGAAAAAGAAAATGTTTCCTCTGGACAAAATATTTTTTAGATAATTGAAATGGGGGGATAAATAGCTGCTTATTCGGATTTTCCCCAAGTAAGCGGAATCTACTGTATATAATTATAATCGTATTTAAATATTAGGTAAAATATTGTGATATTTACCTCAATATAATCATAAAGGCAATCCTTTTGATACTCTATGTCTAGCTTCGAAAACTGCAATACCAATCTAGTCATTTCAGGACCCACGAGCTTAGTTCTATAATTTAGATTATTCGGATATGTAGCCGGATAATTGGGCGATGTCAGTCTTCCGTCCGTATCGTCAACGGTTTTATTTAAATTAACGTTAGCCTCGGATAGCAGATTCTTCTTCTTGCAAACGTAACCACCGACGTGATTGCATTTCTGTATAGACCAATACAATCCGCTCGGCAACATGGGCGTCGGCGAAGACTTCCACTGGATTCCGATACAATTGGGACTGGACGAATCGCTAACTTCCATAACATCCTTAGGACTTTGTCCAGGAAGCCATCCAGAAAAGGAAGTCTTCGCAGAGTCGTCGACCCATTCGTATGTAGTCGGATCTATAATTTTTGCGCCCAACCAGTAAATTTCGCTGTTCGAATATTCTAGACTGTTTCTGATGTTGGACGTGAGGAATTTTTGCTCCTCGGTCGTCAAGATCGACGCCAGATGAGATTTGGTCCCTCTGCATATCTGCTGCGCCGTGTGCCACGTGACCTCCGGATAACTCACGATCAGATAGCAGGAGCCGTTGAACAATTTCTGGCGGTCGTCGGAGCACTCGAGTACTGAAAATAATTAAAATCGTTTCGTCAGTTGGCAATTGAATATGTAAAGCAATTATGATTGAAATGATGCGAAGCCTTCAGCCGTCTGCTATTAAATACACGGCTGGTTTAAAGTGTCAGTCAAAGTGCTAGCGGACTGACGAGCACCGCTACAAATTTCAATAAATAAATCAGACCGCACCCGTTTGGTATGGACGTTGAATATGCAGAAAGGGCTTAATTAAATTTTAAATTTAAAAAAAATATGACAAATTCAGAGTCGCAAATAAAAAATATGTTATTTCAGTGTTATTCCATATTGATAAAATATTTTTTTTTTATAAATACGTAAGCAATGGCTATTATTTTTTATTTGCAATGCATTTATTTTAAAGATATTTATATTAATAAACTTAACTCGACCGTTTTTCCTTCGAGATGCGCCATTCAGAGGATCCTAGAGTCAAAATCAAGTAGATTACGAACAAAAATGGTCACGATCCTTAGACACGAGGGTGAGACTATATAAATTATATTTTTTTTTATCATTCTCAGTAGGTTTGTGTCAGGAAAAGTTCCTGCAAACACATATGTTTTGATATTACGTTAAAGCTATGGTTTTAAATTTTATTTTTCGGTTAATGATGATGATATCCGGAAGGCGATGGTGGATTCAGATCCTCGTCAAACAATTGAGGAATGGCTGTCTATGGTCCACGCATAGGAAAATTGTACAGGCAAGGAATTTGGAGGAGATCGATCAACAGTGTACCATTTGCGCGTCTCTTTTGTTTCGGTATGAAGCCGATATGTTTTTGCGGCAAATTATAACTGGAGATGAAAATTGGATACTATACAATAATCCTGTTCGAAAAAAACAATTACTTTCTTTCGGACAAGGATCTGTACTGATCCATTATCCATCACTAACAATAAAGAAGGTCCTTGTTTGTGCGTGATTATTCACTATGATTTGCTCGAACCCGGTCAGATCGTTACAGCGACAGTGTATTGTGAATAACTCGGATCGAATAAAAAAACGATCTGTTTTTGTAAATAACAAAAAGGGATCCTACAACACGATAACGCGAGGCATCACGCTGCAAAAATAACACAGTAAAAATTAAGGAAGTGTGGATTAGAACTTTTAACTCATCTACCCTATTCGCCGGATCTCGCGCCATTGGATTAACCACTTTTTAGATCGTTAAATCTCGCTTTATTAAAAAATGAATCGAACAACTGCATTTACGCTGACAAGTGTTGTTGATTAGTATTTAAGATTTTTTAAATTAATATATATATGTTTTTCGCCAGCAAAAAAACAATTTTGATTACTTTTCGGTTCCCCTAATATATATTTATATTATTTGTTAATTGTTATTATTAAGGTTTGCGGGCCACATGCGGCCAGCAAACCTCTAATAAAATGGTTTTTTTCTGCCTTTTGACTTCTCTTGAAATAAAATGACATGAAGAAATAAATTTATCAGTGCAAAAAGAATTTCAGAGCTTGAATTAGTTTAACTTAAATGTTGAAAGATGTGAAACAGTGTCATTTGTCTTGTTTAATAATTACAAGTTAGAAAATATGTACTTTTTATGTAGTATTGTTTTTTTTTATAGTAATGAATAATGATAAACTGGAAAAACATTTTTATTTGTACACAGCCCTAGTTTTGAAATAGTTAGTGCGGACTTTAGATAAAAAAATCGCTGGGGGTTTGCTAGAGTACGTTAATCTAGATTTGTTCGTAGTTATATTGTAAAACTTTACTTCGTTAGAATAAATTTTACTAATGATCTACAGCAGACAAACCTCACGTTAGATATTAAATGCCTATCTTTTGCAATCAAGGTTTCATTACCATCAAGGCAACTAAAATCAATAATAGTTTTTTATGAAATTAATGAATAAAAATAGACCCCAAGCATTTCATATCAAAATATTGATGAATTCTTCATCAATATCTTGACAAATTCAAAGAATAAAAATAGTTATTCAACATATACAATACTCGAAAAATCCAAAATATCGAGCAAATTTTAAATTTTCCTACTAATTAGTGTGATGCGATGTTTTTTCTCGCTCGCATTCGGCACGAAGCGAATAGAAACGCATATTGTTGTTTTTATTTTTTCACGCAATCGCGGACAATTAAGTGGTCATTCATTTTATATATAATATTTATTCTTTAGACTTTTTTAGACAAATACAAAAAGAATGTGACATGTAGGATTTATACTAAAAGAGTTATTCGAGAAAAATAAAAAAACTAGGGGTCCTAAATAGACCCCATTAGCACGACTACGTTAATAAGATTTATAGTCAAGTTCCTAGCATTGACGGATGTTAATTTTGATTCAAAAATTTAAATCACGATATCTTGGAATCAAATTCATGATTTATCTAACGAGCTATTATCTTATCGACCTTTAACGACTCGATCAATAGCGCAAGAATATGTAAATGAATAGAATGGGTGTTTGGTTTTATTTTATCTTTCATTTTGACAACATGCGACTTCAAACGGCAAGAATTCGAATCAAATCTCTTTATGTCAACGGATTATATATTCAGGAATAAATAATTTTATAAGGTGAACGACATATGAAATATTTACAAAAACGTTGGGATATGATATTATATATAAAAGGAAATTACATTTTATAACAAATGTTTCTTTTCCGGCGACCCTATTTTATAATATTTAATTAATATGTAAATATTTAAACAACGTATTTTTGTTCCAATCTATTTTAGATTTATATCTGAAAGAGTTGAATCCAATTCTCCAATAAAAGCTCTCTACCTTGTAGATAATTTAAGCTCCACAGAACAGATCAGCGGTATCATCTCCTGAAAAGTCGCTTCTGCCTTTCAATTCTAGATTTTATTTCAGAATCTGGATTCCATTCCAGTCATTTAAACCGCTTTACTCTATCTGGCAAATCTCTATACGGTTATATCATATTATTTAAGATATATGTCATAAATAACAACAACTATCTATACCGATGTAATTTAGTTGCAAAATAAATCATTTTAATAAAAAATATATACGTAATTAGATAAATCTCTCGACATTTGGCTTCAGTTAAATTTTCATTACACGTTGCGCTAAAGTTGAATGCAACTTTTTGCGGTGCAGTAATATTAAATCCAAAGCGAAACAGCACGTGCCGTAGAAATGAGAGCTCGGAGAAAGTTTTTTGACATTTCCCGGTGGATAAGAGAGTTGCGCTGATTTGTGCGGATGCACAAGTTTGCGCAAGATTAACTCTGGGAAAAGGAAACGAAACACCGCCAAACGGATGGTGATATAAGTGTGGTGAAATTAAAATGCTGGGTAATCTTAAAATGCGATACATATTTATTTTATGACTACGATGAATGAATGACATAACATAAAGATTCCAAAGTGCCATTTATCCATATAAAGATTCGATAAACAATCTAAAGGCTCTAAAGATACAACGGGAATGAGTCTCTCACACTAATATTTCCTCAAGTGTCGAACCACGACACATATTAATTTTTAATATTATTTCAGATGGATTAAAATTTATATAAATATTTATTTAACACAGAAAAGATGGCATTAAATAAATTAATTCCAACGCGCCAAACTACTCACATAAATTTTATTTTTATAAAACATGCTGAGGTAATGGGTGACTTCCTCTTACAAACCCCCTGGCCAGTGTTATAAAGAATTCCGAGAAGTAATGACAATTTTTTTGCTGTGGCGTTTTTTTCACTATTTCAGTTTTAAAAAAATAGTTTTGGTAAATAGCTATAGAAGTATACTGAAAAATGATGACACAAGGCCACAAGCAGCAAGAATTACTCAAAAAAATATCAGTGAGTCGGATTTAGAAGTTCTACAGTATAGGTTCCCAGAGTAGGTCACTTGGTCCCCCGGGGGGGCCTGGAGGAAGCTGGAGGGGGTTAATTCTAATCCTGGGGGGAATAGGGGAGCCCTGGGAAGCAAAAAGGGGGCCATGAGGTGCTAATATTTATAC
>JAGXCT010034986.1:0-10907 GCA_022495035.1 Philopotamus ludificatus
TCGTTCATACGAGTATTAATCATGTCAACGCGGCGCGCTAGACACTCATGAGCATACGAATCGGATCTACAGCGCGAAGCTTTTAAGCGTCATTTCAACTTATGTTTACAAGTAAACTCGTATGCGTTTATACTTTTGAAAATTAGTTGACAAACACTGCTAATAAATATAACATTGCTTAAATTATACGTTACAGTTTGATGTCAGACAATGTTTTAGTAATAATTTCATTGAATTTTTATGTGACACAATTAGGTTTTTTCACGCTCACATCCGGTACAATGGGTCAAATGCGAGCGACCGAGGGCCTCGTCATTTATAAGTCTTATTAATTAGTTACAAAATTCAAAATATCCACTAATTTTGAAGCATATAATAAATAATTAAATTTATTCTTAGAATAATCTGTTTTTAAAAATTTTAGGAATTCATAGCCGTTATACATAATATAATAATATATAAATACCGAGAGCGTAGGAAATTTTTTTTATAGGGCCGGATGCAGCTCACAGGACCGTGTTATACTGATTGCTGATATAGGGAAACGTACAAATACCTACTGTTGTAACAAAACGACACTGCTTTGGGTAATCGTTTTATTATTTATGATCGAAATAATACCCGACCAATCGACTCACAGCTTTCACAGTTTTAACAGTAATATAATGTTTAAATTAAAAAATAAATATTTTTTTAGTGTAAAAAATGGGCGGTTTCTTCTCGTTCCTCCTTGCATAAAACCAGGTTCTGAAAGTTCGCACCATTTCATACGCGTTGACGCGAAATAAATCACAGTTGTATTATTGTATCTTTTCGTCAATTATGAAAGGATCACTCTCTAGTTTATTTTATTCAAATTACATTTTTACTTTGCTGATATAGATTCAATGCAGTTTACGACTTTACATGCAATACAATTATTTTGCGTAAAAGTGCAAAACATGGACCGAAAAGGGTTAAAAAAATATAAAAAATTATGTTTTTAATATAATTATATGCTTCAAATTAAAAGCAAAAAAAATACATTTTTTTGGAACGTTTGGCAAAAAGAATTCGCGCATAAAGAGGTTAATACCCTATAAAAACTACTTTTTATATTTTCAAAAAGAAACTAAATTTACATGTATTTTTAAATATATTTAAAAGAGTATCAACTATTTTATTTACACGTATGCACGAAAAACTGATTTGTAAATTGCATATATTTTTAGATATCATAAATTTGGACGACTTTAGTCGTCATAGTCATACCATAATCTACCGTGAAAAAAGAAAGTCACATGTTTGAGTTGCTATTTATGTAGATTAATATATACCGTAACATAACAAGAAATGCGTTTTTAATTCATTTAATAAAAAATATGTTTTTTGAAAAAAACTTTATTTAATAATTTAATTTAATCTAAATATTTTTCATTAAATATAAAATTCCATAATTTATTTAGTGTATTTAATACAATAATAATCTATTTATAACGTTTTTAAATTTGATTTATTAGTGATTAGTATCTAATATATTTTTAATCATTTTTTTTTTGGTTGCAAGCACAACAGTTTCTAAAAAATATTAGGTTTTTTATAAATAAAATAAATATTACCAAGATTACAAAGCCTTATTTTTTTTAAGATAAGAAATAACATACATAATTCAAACATAAAAGCATTTTAAAATTGTTATATCGTTGAGTTCACAACGATTATACTAAGAATGTTCCCTGAAAGAAAAAACCGCTTAGTAATTATACTTTTAATTAGCATAACGCTAGATAAAACCGAAAGTTTTGCAAGATGTATGTTTTAAAATAAAGGTAATCATTAAATAAAATATTATTTAAACTGTAAATAAAATTTTACAGTCGGAGATTTCTGTTATCAGGATTATGATTGTGCTTTAAAATTTTCTCAGTGCCAATTCAATAAATGTATATGTTTAAATGGTTATATAAAATTGAATCACAAAACATGCATTGCAGAAGGTAAACAAATGTAATACATAATTAAAATATTTGTAATATATAAAATATGAATTCATATTTTTAGACACGAAATTTAATGCGACATGTAAAAATGATACAGAATGCCATAATATTCTATCAACTGAATCAAGATGTTCCTGTGCTAATAAATGTATTTGCAATAGTGGAACAAAATATTTTAGTGATCAGAAAATTTGTCAAAAAGTTTCAGGTGAATATACATTTAATATTATGGTTTAACTTAATGCAATGAACGATAATAAAAAATTTCAGAATATGGGTCATATTGCAGCGATTTAATTAGATGCAAAAACTACAAAGTTGAATGTGATAAGATTACGCCGTCTTGTATAAAAAACGAATGCTTGTGTCCGGAAAATTACAATCCAAGACTAAATTTCTCTATGTATGACTAAGACCACAATGTGAATAAATACATTTTGGTAATCTGATTGTAAATCATTTTTAGATGCATAGAAAACAAAAAAAATGGGGAAAGATGCATGGATGATAAGCAATGTATGGGTGAAAACATAATATGTCAGAACCATCGGTGTGAAACCAAAATCATTGGACCTAAAGAAATCAACGGACCTAACGAAACCAACGGACCTCATGAAACTAACGGACCTAACGAAACCAACGGAACTCATGAAACTAACGGACATAACTATACCAAAGGACCTAATGAAAAAAACGGACCAAACGAAAATAATGAACAGGTATAATAATTATTTATACAATATTAACTTATAATATTAAATAATATTCTGAATTTTTAGGGCCAAAGTAAATATTCCAAAGGTCTAATTCATTTTTTTGATGAAAACTCTAGCACATTTATATTCATTTCATTTGTAATCTTGGTAACACTATTGACAATCAAGGTTATTAAAATATTCAAAACCATCAAAGCCAAGAATGTGAAACCTCCAGCACCAGCTGTCGAAATAAAGCCGGCGCTACACATATAATACTTGATTTCGCGATATTTCTAAAATTATTTACAAAAAAATATAATTATAAGCATTATCAAATGCAAAACCTTGTTATTGTGAAACATTAAATGTTTAAAACCATATCGTTTTATTTTTTTTAATCGTCGCTTATTTACTATTTATATATGTATGTAAACAAATCTCAAAATATTCTTAGAAGTACACAGTTCAACCCCGATTTTTCGGAATAATAATGCAAAATGGCGGCATGGATAATCGAGAAACATGGCTAATCCCGGCTACCATTTTTTTCATTTTAAAATACAATAATACTACGCCAAAACTTCTAAAGCAGATTTTTATTGTAATATGGTTAAGAAAATCTGTGATTTTGATTTGCCCCTAAGGATCTTGCCGATTCTTCGACCTTGAGATATTTTCCTTGTTTCGTTAAAATTAAAAAAAAATCTAAAACTAGTGAATTTTTTGTTTCCGACCGTACGAGTGTTAACCTTATCAACGCGGAGCGCTAAACACTCAAGCACACGAATCGGGCCTACAACGCGAAGCGATTGACATTCATGCGCTCGATTTCAACTTATATTTACAAGGAAACTAGAGATAATTAAGTATTGGTTCATGCTTTGAAAATCAGTTTCTGAACACTACTAACAATAAATTAACAACTAATGACAAAAAAGTTAAACACTATAGTTTTACTATCAAATCGCGCGGACCACGGGACACGCATACAGTAGCGATCGTGTCCGTGTGCCGGTAGAAACGTATCAGAGCTGCCAAAAATATTGTAGGTGCATTATTGCTAGTTCAAATAAAATTATATTATTATAGTTTAACGTTTGTTTATCAATTATTACATTTAATAATAACGTTGGTCCAGATTTTATATTATTATTTTAGAGAGCAGTCCTGGTCTGATTCGGACCAGAGTACGCAATTAGGCTTGAAAAAATATAACGAATCAGTACATATTTCCTAGTTCTTACTTTTGCATAGTTTTCTCTTAGGAAAATGGTATCTTATTTAACAGATCACTAAAACGAAAAAATAATTTGGTAAAAAGGGGGGCGCAGATGCAGATTCGGGTTTAGCTCTGCCGCAGCGAAAGGGTTAATGGCTTTATTTTGTACTAAGATTGAATTACTTCTCGCATGTAATAAATGGTATTCGGAATTGTACTGTGTAACACAATATTTAATTCACATGTAAATCATAAAATTATTTTTATATCAAAAAAATTAAACTAAAATTTTAAAAAATTGAAAAAAGATTTACGACAAATTAATCTATTCTATATTCATATTTTTTGGGAGCATCATTTATAACTTTGTTTTTAAAAAGAGTCATCTGCACATATTTGAGTTGTTGATCTTTAGACAAATATTCTTATAGCGCTTATTATATAAAGGAAATTATTTTTAAACATATTTATTTTACGTGCTTGCAGTATGTTATGAGTATGTAGTTAAACTGGAATAAATTTAAATAGTAATTAGATAGGTAAACCTTCTGGGAAATACTATATATTATACTGACGAGGGGGTGAAATTTCTAGTGTAAAAACCTACCAATCCCCGCAATTCTTAAAACATCTTTGTTGAAATATATTATATATAGGCAAATCTATGGAGCTTATAAATATATAAATATATTATCGCGAAACAAATTTATAAAAGCTATTAATAAATGTAACAAATACACTATTATTTAGTTATGTTTATTAATTATAAGCCTATATAGCATTTGCCATTTTTTACAGTACTTTGAATAAAAAAAATACAACAGAGAATTGCACGGTATATTTTATTTATAACAAAACCAACAAGATTGCAATGTTAACATTATTTAAGATAAGGAAAAATATACATAGACTGAAGATAATGGCATTGTGAGATAGTTATAACGTTCAGTTCATAACGATTGTGCTAAGAATGTTCTCTAAAAGAATAAATTGCTTAGTAATAATAATTTTAATCGGCATATTTTTGGATCAAACTGAAAGTTTGTAGAATAACTCTGTAATATGTAAGTTTCACAACAATAATTATAATTAAAAATATTTATTAAAAATTTCAGGTGCCGGAAATTGCTCTATAGATACTGATTGTCCTTTAAAATTTTCTCGTTGCAATGACCAAGGGCGTTGTGAATGCCAAAAAAAATACATACAATACGACAATACAACTTGCATTTTAGATGGTGAATAATTCATATAAACTATGCAAATAATAATTTAATTATATAATTATTATTCAATATTTTTTAGAGCTGCGATTTAATTTGACATGTCAAAACGATTCACAATGCCATGCTAATCTATCAATCGGATCAACATGCACTTTTGCAAATAAATGCGTTTGCAAAAATGGAACAGATTTTTATTCAGATGTGAAAAAATGTCAAAAATTAACAGGTGTGAACGATAATATTGCTTTATTTATTATATAAAAATATTCAACGATTAATATTTGCAGACTTTGGAATGAAGTGCGATGCATCAATCAGGTGCAGAAACGACACACATGAGAATGATAAGAATACGCCATCTTGTATAAATAATATATGCACATGTTCTGAAAATTACAATCCGAGGAAAAATTATACTGTGTATGTTCAAAAGCATAATACGTATAAATAAAATAGTAAATATAATCATGATTCATTTTTAGATGCATCGAAAATAAGAAAAATGGAGAAACATGTGAAGACGATAAGCAATGTATGGGCGATAATTTAATCTGTCGGAATCGAACGTGTTTCCTTTGCAAGGTTCAATAATTACCTTATTTATCAAATAATTATACGGTTAAATATATCTGATTTTTTTTTTCAGGAATGTGGAACAAATTTGAAAAATAATGGAATATCTTTTCTTAATAAAAGCTCGTCGTTGGATATTTTTATTGTTCTCTTTATCTTGATACCATTTATGTATGAAATATAAATGTAATAAAATATACCATTATATTATTATTTTGCGTTTTATATATTAAATCTATTATGAAATAATTTATATGATATATTAATAGTTTTAAATAAGCATATTGGTTTAATTTAATTATAGATTTTCACTAATGCTAATGCATATAAATATTTTTTTAATTTAATTCATTCTGCTTACTTATTATTTTTTATGTATTAATATTATTATTATATTATACAGTGGAAAACCCAATAAAGACAGAAGCTGATATTAAAATACTTATTTTATATACTCCCCTAATTAAACGAATTTATAATTCATAATATTTAAATATTAATTTAGAAAAGCTCTAATTTATTATAATATTTTTTTTTCTTCAAATAAATCAAAATTAACGAATCAAGCATCATATTATTATAATAATAAATAATCGAAATATATTAATTTCAGTTTTATAATTATTTTACATGTTTAAGATACATTTGAAATTAATTAGAAGTTGCATAAAATTGTTATTGACAAGGTTAATTATCATTCGCTATTTTCATCATCTCTAAAATAATATAAATTGATTAACATGTTATTAAAATTATGTGTCCTTGTTATTAAAATTATATTTTAAAATATGCATAGATAAATAATATTAAATGAGTTTAACTCTACATGAAGATGCATGTATATATGTAGTTTACATGGCTAAATTTTATCTTACTGATAACCCTAAATGAAATAAGTTCAATTTAGTATCTGAGTTTATTTTTACACATTAAATTCTAATTAGAAATAATATTCTTCATTTTAATTGCATACTATATACACTTTTTTAATTAATGTACATATAATTATTAATATGTATTAACATAATAATTTAGCTAGATATAGATATTGATTTTTAACTGATCAGATATATGTGATAAATATTATTGTAGTTTTACGTTATTCATTACAATATAAATTACGTAATAATATTTAACTTTTTATAAATAGTATTAAACTTCAAGGTTTAATTTGATATTATTTTCTTGTATAAACTATTATTATCCAGCATAGTGATAGATATTATTGCATGCAATTTATAAGAGACGCTTGACCGATAACCTCGTTTATCTAAAGTTCAGAAAAAAACACTTATCTTTATATGTATATATACTTAAGACGCAACTGTGAAGCCTCAGTTAGACATGTGATTTTACAGTAATCAGACTATTAATAAAATAATTATAGTCTGATATTACAAGAAAATATCTTCACTTTTATCCATTATATATGCTTAAAAGAAGAAGATAATTAATACAGAAACAAAGGTAAGTTTTAAACAAATAATTTTGTTATATTTTATATTAACATATACTTATTTTATTTTATTTAGAAGTACGCATAATATTTGAGAGCACATGCAACAGCACATGCAGCTTTTTAAATGTACAAATATTAGAAAACGCTATAATAAGGTAAGATTTATTTTTGTTTAATTTAATTTTATGATTTTATGAAGCTAAAAGTATTTTTTCCATTTTATCGCTTAGATTTATCAATAGCTGAGTTAAAATTCTTCCATAATCAAATTTCTTAAAAATTAAATGCAAGAATTACACCCCATTAAACTGCCTAAATATAATAATTAAGCCCATATAAGTCAACAGAAATAATATATAATAAACATTTTAGATAATATTAAATTGAGTAATAAAATTACATTATTTTTCTATCAGTCATTATGTTTAACAAATTCAAATATAAGTTCTCTTTATATTCTAGTGTAAAAATCATTAGGTTGAGTTGTATTTATTTATGATAATTACTGAGAACAAAATTATATAAATACAACCATTTATTTTGTAAATTATTATATCAAACATTCATTAAAAATTGATCGATATATTTAGCGAAACTAAGTTCTCTTTATATTCTAGCATATAAATCATACTCTTTTGATTATATGTAAAAGAAATAGTGGTTCATTTTATGAATTTTATAGATTCATGTTATTATTCTGTATCGAGTGAGTCGTTTTTGTATAAAATCGTTTAACCAAGGTTGTTTTATACCAAAAACTTTAAAAGATTCCTCTAATAAATTGAAATTAAATGTCATTTTGCTAATGTCGAATTGAAAACAATTAGAAATTTATTCATTTATTAATTTATAGATGTGGCGTGGTTACATTACAGAGTGATCCAATTCGCCAATCCCGCATAATATTTTAATGATTTCCCCAGAGAAAATGTTAATTTAAAATTATAAAAAATATTTAACAGATATTTAGCGTCTGATTCTTTAAAAAATACACGCACCCGTTAATTGTTTTTATAGATGCAAACAATTATGTAAGTAAACATTTTTGTATGCAATTATTTATCATGTCTTTGAATATACAAAAAAATCATCGAGCTAGTAAAAAATCGTTTTATATTATCCGTAATTTTATGGAAATGTATTTATATTATTGTTTAATTAAAAACAACGAAAATGGTCCATCTTATTAAATGATGACTATTCAGAAATTCACCCAAAGAGTTTCTATAAATTAAAATCTAACTAATCCTCCTTAAATATATACATATATCTGATCTCTTTAATCGTCTTGTTCAGATTGGAGATCAACGATTTCCAAAATGTTTTCGTAATAAAAAAATTACAAATACGTTTGTCAAATATATATATCATATACTCGTCGCAAAAAATGCAATTTGTATATGCAAAATGTATGTTTTTATAAGGACATTCAATTATTGGAATGAACCATTTTTTTCCACTCGTATTATGTTCCAAATGAGAATAATAAAATTATTATTTGCGAATTAATAATATTGTAGTGATTTTTTACGTTTTAATTGCGCGTCTTGAGCTTTTAAATTTCTTGTCCCACTGCAATGATATGAAAAATATTACAAAACTATGATAAGTTTGTAGTATTTTTAGTCATTATTCGTATTTAATTGTTAATTAAATACTCTTTTATATTGTAATTGCGTTATGATGATTTTTAATATAATTGTTATTTAATTGAAATATTATTCTATAATGTATTTATTATTTTTATATACACTTTTCGTGGGCTTATATTTTTATTTCTATTATTTACTTGCATTCAATTAATGAATAAGAAAATATGGAAGAATAAATAGTTTAAAATCTTCGACAAAATGTTCTTAGATTGAAATTGGATCTGAAAACCAGCGTTTATATAATATATTATATCAAGAAACGTGTATGGTAAATATTAATATAATATTTAAAATATATAATGTTGTTAAATGTATATAATCTAATTTATGTATTTTTTTTTATCTAATAGGGCTGCCGTCAAGTAGCACTTCGTGCTTGTGGCTATATCTAGCTATGCTAGAATATAGAGAGAACTTAGCATCGTTAGCATATCAAAAATATTTCGAGTGTGAATAATTCTTGATTATGTGTATGATAATATTTTATTTAAATAAATATATCACTTATGTACATATAACATTGTTTTATTTATACAATTATACGTTACAGATTGATGTCAGAAGATGTTTTAATAATAATTACGATGAATTTTTTTTATATCATCGTGTAATTTTAAGAAAAAATTCAATTATCTAAAAGAAGCTTTTGAGATAAATGTTTAAAAAAAATGATACAATTGTCGGGCACGTAATCGAATATAAGCACTGAGATTAAACATTCATCACGGAATGAGACGGACTTTTGCAAAAGTAAATTTGTTCCGCGATTCAGTAACGCCGTTAATTAAATTTAACTTTTCTTGTCCACTTTTTACAAATTCATGTATTCAGTCGGAATATTATTAATTCGGCCGTATTGCAGAAGTGAGTATCGCCGGATAAATTTTTGATCAAACTTCATTGCGATACCGTTCGTTATTATTTTATTAACGTTCGCAGGAGGCAAGTTTCAGAACTTAGTTTTAATTTGTTCACGTTTCAACGAAATTATTAAATATTACAAATGTATACTGAAAAATATATATATATTTTTTTGCAGATGATTAAGGGATATTTCAGTCATGATAATTTTTCTTTTGTAACTCCGGAAAACGTAACAAATAAAATTGTATTTTTCGACGATGGCCGTAGCGGAAAGCTTTTTCCTCGTGCAAGAATGAAAGATGAAGAATGACAACAAAAGGAAATGAATCAAGCTGGCTATGGCTAATCATTTATTTTGTTCACTGTTCGGCACTGACATTTTCGTAATCAATCGTTTCGTTTTTGTTTCATTCTTCCCATTCTTTTCTATGGCGGGAGAAAAGCGTTTTTGTCCGTGTCGGGTAATGCGATACCGTCATCTTTAATTCGAAAAAAATATCATTCCTAACCATTTTATTCGATTTAATTTTAAATACACTCAACCCTTTTTTTATACGAAAGATACGTTCTTCCAAAAACCGTGAAAAAAATCCATAAAAAAATCATTAAATTAGAAAAAAATGTTTTATTTACAAAAAAAACAACCATATTGTGGTTTAGAAAATGGTGCAAAGTACGATAATAATGCTAAACCAATAATAAAATGTACAAAATATTATTTATGCATACATACGTACAGGGGCGGCTCGTGACTTTAAAAATAAGTGGGGCATGATGAGGCTTAAGTCCCCATCCCCTATTATTTTTTTTCAGAAAATAAAATAAACTGTATATACATTTTAATACAGTGAGGTGAAACCAAGATAATAAATATTAATAACTATATCATTAAAAAAAACGATTTTTATTAACATATAAAAAATTAAATATACAAACTCTTATTATAAAAATTCATCCTTTATTTTTCGAATCGGGTAAAGAATATAAGACCAGCGGGACAGATATTATACTGCCCAAACATGCTTTTATGCAGCAAACGAAGAACGACATTCTGTATACGGTAATACATAACTTTTCTCTCTAGACCGACAGATACAAGACTGCCCCAAACACATACGAATCGGATTTTCCATCAGTTTAGGTCGCAAATCATTTGGTTACCAATAATAAATATAGCAGCTTTCAAAAATATTTCAGCTATTTTTTTATTATTAACACTAAGAGACCCGGTCCCGCG
>JAGXCT010034986.1:16453-49852 GCA_022495035.1 Philopotamus ludificatus
TAGACAGTTAAAAAACATAAATCTTAGGAATGATCTAAATCTGGCTACCCTAATGTTTGAATTAAATATTTAAAAGTGATTAATAGTCAAAATTTTTCAAATAATATACAAAAATAAGTAATTCGATAAAAAATTATAAATAATATTACATAAATGATTTACTCAAAAATGTTTATACTTTTGAGTTCATATTATCGTATTTTCTAATATTTGTGTGAATATTTCTGATTGAAACTGATGATAAATTAAAACTCATGTTATTTTAGGTACGTCCTATGATTCATTAAACAGAAAAATAAAACTCCGGGGTAGATTTAATGAGTAATGAATTATGTTATACATATTATTTTTTACAAATGGTTTTTCCGGTGTCATATAGAAAACGTATAATTTAATCTCTCATTTAATATTTTACTCGTGTTATTTAAGGGATTATGATTGTCTGCTATTGGAATAACGTAATTAAAAAAAACATATTAAACATATTTCAAAAATCCTTTATTGATATACATAGTGGTTATTAAAATAATTATTTCTGAATTAAACTTTTGAGAAATTCATCCCGGCTTAACAAAATCCACCCCGCGACGCTAGATAATAGATACAATTCATATTTTTGAATCTACAACCAAACCCAATTAATGAAATCCAAGGGGTAACAAATTCACCCCCTACTCAGTCCGGTTTTGTACAGCAAAGGGTTGTTATGAATACAGAGCAGTAAAACAGAAATAAATACTGGCAGTGTGGTCTGAGTCAATTTGCCTTCAGACAAGAAAGAACTGGGCGTTGCGTTTCACAAGTCCATAAAAAACCAAAAAGGGGTAAATACCGAGAAAAAAAAAATCAATAAAATGCTACGAATATTTTTTCTTCGATACAAATACCATCCGGCATTAAACCGCCGCTTTCATTATGTGCGGGGTAATCGTCTGGTAATCAATCATGATTTGTTATCAGACGTCTGCAAAGATGTCCACCTCCGTCTTCTGGCCTGGGTTTAACGATCTAATTTTTTTTTGGACGCTATTTAGGAAAGTTTCTAAAGCCTCAATGGACTGATCCCTAATACATCACTATAAAGAAAACCGAAAAATAATTAATTGAATATTTTTTATGTTGTTTATTATTATGAATTTATAATAATTTCCTCCGCCATCACTTACGTTACATTGTTTTCGGTTAATCCATAAAAAGAGGATCGGTCGCAGCTGCAGAACGCCTCAAGCGCCACGGCTCACGGCGTTAGGATAAGTCCTTATGTATTTTTCGGGCGATGAAACTCCCAGACAGTAAAACGCGTAAGTCGCTAACAGGATATTAGATCATAACTTAGGGAGAGTGTGGGTCGATGCACATGGTGTCCCGTTTTGCCGGATTTTCTGCAAAATATTAAAGAGCGTCCCGGTGTCAATATATCGAAAGTGTGTTGCCCAAAAAGTGCCAATCTTGAAAAAAATATATGTGATAAAAAAATCCGAAAACATATTGCAAGATGGCGCCATGTGGGAGCTTTGGATATATTTTTGGATAGGGTTAAACATTTTAGAATCACGCTGTATGCAGTGAAATCTTTTAGGTGTGGAACTTCTTATCTGACCATATAATAACCCGAAGCTATTAGGCGAGCCGCCCCAGCCCTTGGTGTATTTCATTAGCGGAAGAGTGGATGAGTGAAGACATGGGGTTAGGACATACCCCCTCCCCACCCACGATTTCACCACCATAAATCCAAGACCATATTCTTTATTTATATCCAGACTTCGCTAACGATCTCAGTCGTATTATTTTTAATAGCGCAATATCAGATCTATCCAAATAATTGATTTGCGAGTATATGACTGAAATAATTACATAATTAACATGTTTTATTGCTTCAGCACTGAAACAGAGCAAGACACACGCAGACCCCCTAGTCATGAACACATTACACTATTACAGAATTCAGAATAAAAACGTTTCGAATGCAATTATGCAAGCGGCATAAAACGTTCCCGGGAAATATTCCAGTTGTAATGTCACGCCACTTTGCTAAATTGAAGGGAGAACTTCCATTTTTAAGACCACCTTCATTAGAAACAAATTTTACTTTCAACCAAAATGAAATTTAGTCCCCGGCAGTAAATCGTAGTTTTTTTTTATTGTGTCTTGTAAACTGGCGTAGATAAAAATTTAACGTTCCGGGGAAATAAAAATGTAGTGATCGATTTGGGAGGAATTTCGTGGAGAAAGAATACACTTCTGCGAAAAAATATATAGCGGAGGAATCGTTGACATGTGCGATAATGGATGTGGTTGAAAAATTAGGGTCTGAAAAGGTCGTAGACAAAAAAAGACACAGGAACAAAATGATATATTAGCACTTGGAGGAGTGATCAGTGTTTATTTCGGCGGAAAGCTGCTCTCCTTCAGGATCTTTTTATTTTATTATCAATTCTCGTCCCCCACACATGGTGGACATTCATCTCATTTTATCACCACTCCTTCACGAAAATAGTATTGCATTCGACAACAAAAACTTATATATAACAAATAGTATTAATATAAATTAAAATGTAAACGTAACTATAATATGAATAATTTAAATAGTAATTAATTCATTTGAAATATATTTAAAGAACGGATCAATGTTAAAAAAATAGAAATTAAAGTAGATTTGATTCTTTTTTTTATACGGTTTTAAAATAACACTACTAAGTAGAACAAATACTATATTTAAACGAACTATTCGTTCTAATACGAATCTCAGAAACAAACTATTTATGCATTTTTAATTTTGGGCGTTGTTACGTGGAATAAAGTCTTATATAAACTAATTGCTGTTTTAATTCAGGAGAGCTTACAATTTGCTAAGAGTATGGAACAATATTTTCTGACTTATGATCCCAACCTAGGATAAGCTTTTAAATTCCAACGGGACCTGCAGATTTGTATGGCTGGATTTTTTAAAAAACGTATAAACTTGTGAAACAAAAAAATAATGTAGTCGATAACAGATTTCCTAATAATAAGAAATTCAACAACACAGTAATAACAAACATAAAGCTTTTTCAGATGAACACATTAGACGTGTCTTTAGTAATATTTTTCTTAAATAAATACATAAGATTGAATAATATTTTGCATAATTTGTTTATTAGCTTTTCATTATTACCCATTTTTACACGATTTTCTATTCCATAATGTTGATCTTTTCTCAATTTAGTGAACCAATCCTATTTTTCTACGAATTTCATTATAATTTTTAACACGATTTATGGTAAAACGCATCTCCGTGTATAAAACAGTTGAGGGTATTTAAAAATAAAATATTGATGAAGATTTAGAAATATGAAATGATCCAAATACATATAATAATTCTTGTACACCATAGATACATCCTAGATATTGTGTCAATAATTTAATAAATACTAGAAACATATTTTTAGTTTCAACTGTACGTGTATTTCAAATTGCCAATAGCGTGTTGTTTCAGCATGCAAGGATTTAAAAAAATCCCAAACAATAAATACTGGTTGGAAATCATTGTGGCCAGAAATATGTATGAGGTGCTAATTTTCTACCAAAATATAAAAAAATTGCTCATATTAAAAGTATGACTTCCTTGCGAATTGTTTTCCAAGATTTAAATAACTATGGTATTGAGGTATTAGTCAGCGAATATAAAATAGGCGAAGACAATCATGTTGAAAAGGTTTGCAATCCAAAAATTTTAACAGTGATTCGGAAAACACAGATTTATTAAGTTTTTAGATGATCGTTTCAAAATTTATATGTCAACAATTTTTGTGAATAAATTATATTTCTTCAATATCATGTTTTTTACAACGTATTTCTACATTTTGTTCTTCATGTCGTTTTTAAGCTGATTTTTTTTATTTCCGGGAACGTATTCTAAAATAACGTATAAGATCTTTGTCTTTTTTGTGCGGTTTTCATTTACGTGATTTTACAGCTTTTATTTGTAATAAAAATTAGACGGCGTCAATAAATTTCGCGAGTGTTCTTGAACTCCATTTCTAGTTGATTATATTTTTATATGTATAAATATATATAACTTGTATAATAGACTAAAATAATATTGTAGTTATGCCTAATTTTATATGCATTACTACATTTTAAACGTATAATATTTTGTGTTAATTTAATATCTTAATGTGATTTAATATCTAAATGCGATTGAAAAATTAATATAAAAATAGTAAATCAATATATGTATGTAGAAGAAAAAAATATATAATCAGTTACGGAAGCAAAGGCTTTAATAAAAAAATAATATAAATAAATAAATAAATTTTGAAGTTAACTGTTAAATATATTAAAGCTAAGCTAATTGTATTGATAGATCAAAATAAAAAAAAATATACATATACATATATGTACTTTAAATAAAATTGCTGAAAGGTAGTTTCATTAGTTAAATCTACACTAAATTTTAATTAAACTTGATATCACGAAAATATTAATTACGGCAATATATTACCGACCCTTATTATTTAAGCACCCGGTATGAAATATTGGTGGAAAATATTTAAACACATGAGGGATTTGGTTACATGTTCAACTCGGCAATAAGCCTTTGGATACCACTTCATAACTAAAAGGGTTCCATTGTGTAACTTGTTTTATAATAGTTTATATATTGCGGTACAGTCAACCGAAAAGCTAGGCAAAAAAATAGGAATTAAGTGGAATTTAAATCGGGCTACACAATAAAAATACCAAAGCTCTCCCCGTACGTAACAACTGAAGTAACCAACAATAGCTAGAGGCCACTCTCATTAGGTAGTATATATTCAACCTTTTTTACACCTGGGATTACAAGCTTATATGGGTAAATGCGATGAATGGAAACTATAAATATTGTACACCTGCTGTTGAAACTTACGTATGTTATAAAAACGCAAAAAATGCATTTTTAACAGTTACAAATTTAATAGATATCGAATGGGTTCGGGATGTATTTCATTTGTCAGCGTTGTCATATCTGATTTCATAGCAAAAAATGATTTGTGATGCTCTACTATGCGTTCTGTATGCGTTCGGTAGTTGCATTTAACACTTGCCAGGTGTTACGACCCCTATTTAATGTTATGGGAATTACATGGTGCTGCGAGGGGGCTCAGATCCACATGCTCCCTGATATAGAGATACTTGCATTGGAGTTTTAAAGCCATGATATGATTCAGAAAAAATCACAATGGTTTTTAAAACCCCATTGTTATATCGAGCGTATAAAAAACTATAAATTTTATAAAAAAATATTTATTAAATAAATTATTTGCATCTATTGCTTCTTCGGTTTGATACAATTCCATATATCATAAACATACATTTTTTCTGTACATTTATTATATTTATCCCCAGGTGCTTCCGTTACACTACTATATTAAAATTCCCCCGTCGCAAAAATAAAATATTGTCCTCTTTGTGCAACCTTGAAAGGTGGAGAAGGGGTGGTCCGTGTGTTACAATCGCTATCCTCTTAGCTCCCCCTGCCTCCATAGGGAGCTCATCCCGGCTTAGACAAAAATAATTTACATAAGTATTGTTGAGATCAAAAAGTGTGTACACACACCCTGTATACCCATGTATGGAGAGCTACTGTTGAAGTTTATTCGGTCGTAAAACTGAACGGTTGCCTATCGCCGCGTTTAAAAGATGCATTAGATAAGGATAATTGCTCCCAGAGGCTGTTGGGAAGTGCGCGAAATGTACTGGCCAACTTTGCTAATTATGCCTTCAACAGTAATATTGCTACTAATCGAGGAATGATTGTCTTGGAATTCGGATAATTTCGACGGCGAAGGCCCTCGCGGTTTAATTGGCGTCTTTGTTGATTTTTAACGGGTTTCGATAAAACTGATTGCCTGAGTTTTTTTCTTAGATCCTGATTTTATTTACCGATTTATTCATTTAAAAATGCATGGTGAAGAGCTCAAGTTACCGCATAGACGAGCGAAACTTAGCTTATGATCCACTGAGCTTTTATATTTAATAAAACTTGGAACAACAACTTTTAATTAATTCGCAGATAAATAAGATTAAGACGTACTTAGCGTCTATTACCAGTGAGTGCAAAAACAAATACTGCACAGTTTTATAATTATAACATAAGCTAAACGACATCATATAGCAATTTCTTTATTAAACTATACGGTAATTCCAAATTATTTACACATATTATTCACAGAAGATAAGAATATGTATATCCGAATTTAGGATATACATATTAAGAGGTTATTTTTGTGACGGAGAAAGGATGGAAAAATTTGTTGTTGATTTATTCACGTAAATAACGCGATACGATATTACAAGTTATTATACTTAATTATTGAAATAATAACTAACGTTATGTTTGCCAATTCTTCGCCAAATAAATATAATATAAAAAGCCACCACTGGAAATCTATGTAAATTATTATCCCAATAACTGCAATGAAATTTGGAGCTTAAAAATGATTAAAATCTGTAGTATTTATTAAAAGCAGTCTAAAAACACATCAAATATCAAATAGAATGGCTACTAAAAATTAATCAAATGCTGAGTGAATTCAAACGATTCTATGTTAGTTGATAGTGATGATTAATGCATAGTTCTAGTAACTGCAAATTTAATAATAATAAACAAGGAAAATATGTTTAACAAATGATGACAGTGACTTACTTGATTGTTATTATATTAGGTGTAATTTAAATAAATAAATAAATTATTTGACAGAGAGATGTAGGATCCTGGATTGTGCCAGTATGCAAGAAGACTACTGATCTCTGAAAGTTTTAATTTCTTTTTTCATAGTCAAGTCCCTCACATGGTAACAAAACAGGAACAAAAAAATAGTAGCTGTATGAAGGTTTTACCACAACCTCTCAATTCATCAGATATTGCTCTTTCGAGTTACAATCTCTTCAGGTCAATGGAACATATCTTCAGGTATAAACAATTTTACAACCTGAATGAAATAAAATGATCACTTGAATAGTTATATTAATTAAAAACTAGGTACTATTTTTATGTAAGGCCATAAATGATTCTAAAAACGTTGAGAAACCATTGTATATAAGGCAGGAAGTTACAATTTATAATATTCTACAAAAATTGATTTCTTTCCGTTATGAATACTGGTTTAATATGAATACATTTTAATATATGCACAGAAAATTATATTTTTTAATATTCATCTAGAATAAATAAATAACATCTGTATTATCATTTTAGGACGGTTTAAATATTTTTTTAATAAAATTATTTATCAGAGTTTGCTAATATTTATATAATTACTATCCTTGATACAACGAGATGAGTTGTCTGGATTTTATAATAATAGATAAGATGTC
This sequence comes from Philopotamus ludificatus, assembly GCA_022495035.1. Classification (NCBI taxonomy): domain Eukaryota; kingdom Metazoa; phylum Arthropoda; class Insecta; order Trichoptera; family Philopotamidae; genus Philopotamus; species Philopotamus ludificatus. The sequence goes on from JAGXCT010034986.1 coordinate 23,792, forward strand.
CATAAAATTAGCAAATAGGTTTAAAACCTATTTTACAACCAATTAATAATAATAAATAATTTAAAATTCAAAAAAGAATATACAATATTTAAATACAATAATCTATTAAATTAATTTCTGTTCGCAATACTAACGAGATAGGTTTTGGTTCTGAGAAAGAAATTTAAGAATATGGTTATCGAGTTTCTTAACCTATTCCACTCTGTCCACTTTTAGTTAAATCTATGAGTTACTATCATAATGTTATTTTTTACAATTTTTTTAAGAAAAATTCATTGAGAAAATGATGAATGGTTATATCTGATATCTGATTAAAAAAATACATAAAAAAAACTTGGCTCGAGTTGTTTGATACATTTTTTTTGGGCCAATACGTCTGGCCACGTAGTGGAATAGGTTAAAACATTCAAATGCAATTATATGCATTTTCTGGAACTTATCTTGCAAAATTGTTAACGAAAAACATCTAAAGGTTGGAGCTGATGCTTACATACTCTTAGTTAGATATATATCGAATAAAAAATACAAATAAACATCTCGTTATACGGATTATTGATCTGTATAACGAGATATTTAAGATATATTATAGTAATCATATACAAATGAAGGATAAGTAAACGATACAAAATAAACACATTTTTATTCTTATATATTTCATAGTTAAAACACAGTCATCATGAAAATAGCACAATCAAATAAAAAAAGCGGTCGTTTACGTTACTTTCCAATATGATATTCCGGATAAATATATTTGTATTTATATAACAATATAAGATAAAGAATGCTGTTTTATTTAAGCATAATTGCATTTGGATTTGCATTTACAAATATTTTGAATTATTATTATATTAAGTTATATATAATGTATAGTAAATTATTAAATAACAGAGAATAAAATTGTACTATTGATTAGCACCAATTTGATTTAAAATAATAAATTTACACATAATTTGTAGTTTTATTTAAAAAAAAAAACAATAGATTTACGATTAAAATATCTGCATTTGACATAAACTATGAAAATAAATCTGGCCTGAAAACGCTGGTGACAAATTCGGGCCTCAAAATAGAATTGGGCGTAAAACTATATATTCCAAGTCACATTGTTCCATTTTTTTTTCAATTAAAGTGACAGAACGTATGCATCATCCGAGACAAAAATACGATGAGTAGGATCCTCACTATTGTTGAGTAATTAAAGGGTTTTGTTTGTCAGTTCTTGGACATGTTTGGAGTCGGGAGATGTAGGCGTGACCACACTACGTGACCGGACATTAATTTGAATAATTCTACACCAAACCGTGATTAACGCATCAATACATACAGCTGAGTGTAAATCCTGAAACATGCCCGATTACACATTTAATCAATTAATTAATTGACAAGATCCCACACGTTTGAGTTAACACGTTTTTAATTGTCGAAAATTATAGTTATTAATCTATGCGTTCAATTAGAACCAGTAATTGATGAGAGCGATTATAATTATTAGTGCGTGGCTCTAATTGGACGCCATGGCTCGGATATCAATTGAAAAGCCGTTTCAATTGATAGAATAATGGGTTAAAATAATATTTGACATAAATATGGGCGTGGATTTGTTGTCGTAGTCCGGAAAAAAATATTTGTTCTCAGACTAAGACATACACGAGATGTGTTTGAGTAATAAAAACAAACTTACGTAATACTCAGATTGTTCATTAAATCCCAATTTCCATCACATGATGATGTGGCGTAATTCACGTGCACAACTTCACCACTTCACGTCATAACACACGTGTGCGAAACTTTTAGCGAAACTTTCGCGATAGTCCCACGCGACCACGCCGCCAGAAGGCTGTAACCAAACTAACTAAACAACGAAACAAATCCCCAATACAAGTCCCGTCTCGCACATGTTGGCTATGGGAGCGGGATGGAATAATCGGGAGCGGCGGCGGCGAGAGAGGGACGCTACCAAAACATGGGAAGAGTTTGGTATGCGTTGGGTGACGGACATCTCTATTTATTTATTATTTACGCGGATTCCGTATGGGTTTTTTTTTCAGGTGCATCACAAAAATAATTACGTTTTAAAAGTGCAATTAAATTTTAAAGCTTCTTCTGTGCAACGACAGTATCGACACAGGGGGGTGGAATGGAAAAAAGTATGGAGAAAAACAATAATTTTATTAAGTCACGTCCCATGACGACATTGTGTGATGAAAATTTTAATGGAAGTCAACAGACGGCGCTGAAACATCCACGTGGAGCGGGAGAGAAAGAGTTTCTAAAATGCTGCCGAAATATATAAAATTATCCATTTACATTTTCTAACGCTCCCTAAATATAAACTCGTTAAATAAAAATTAATATTACGGAAGAATAGAATCAATATGAATTAATTAATTTTGTATTTTTGGAACGATCGTGACTTTGAATAATATATCGATAATACCAATTGTGTTATATTAAAATAATAAATATAAACATAAATAAGATAAAAATAATCGGGTAAAACAAATCAATGTATTAAAATAAAGCATCGATTTTCTTCTTGTTTTTTGCTATAAAACAAAAAATATGAACACTATGTATGTCTGTCACAAGAACTTCTTCTAAACAGTAAATATCATAAACATCATATTTAAATCTATAACGTTAGTTACTATTTCTAGGTCAACTGTGCTATTTTTATTTTTATTTTAATATTAACACATTGCCTACGGGGCGAATCGCGGTCAAACTTGCGCTGGAGCGGGGCGCATTCACCGAAATTTGGTGAAACGTCGGCTTTTACAAAAAATAAACATAACTCTTCTTTTATTAATCAAGATTTTGAGCCGAAAATTAATGAATCACTAAACATTTTGTCAGCTAGCGTGTGTTATGCGTGCCCCGGACATACACAAATACGCTTTTGACGTGGAATCCCCCCGTAGGCAATGTGTTAAGAATAAAGTGCTTTTATATTATACTATTTTTATCTCGGATGATGCTTGGAAAACATATGTAGTAACGTCATTCATCTTCATCATAACAGTTGCAACAGCTCTATTGTTCAGTCCTAGCCTCATCCTAATCATCATTAATGATGTAGTGTCCCTCTGTACACAGTTCAACACCTCAGGCTTGGTGGTCTTCCTCTCATCCGGGGACAGGAAGGCTTTTTAATTATAAAGCTTTTCGGCGACTGACTGTCCCGCATCCTTGAAACGTCACCGGCCCTCCGACTGGTCACTCTGGTGACAGCTTGTATAGTCGGTACAGCTCCTCGTTGCTTCTAATACGCCATTCCCCGTCGTCGAATACGGCTCCACATATTCGTCTCAGAATTCTCCTCTCCAGGATATTTAGTTATCGCTTATCTTTTCTTGTCAAAGCGCAACATTCAGACCCGACATGCCTGATAAAGATCATATAGTGCTTGACTTCAATCTTCGTTGAGAGGAACCTTTTCAAGCATGGTCCTTCTTCGTACTTTCAAATTGGTTTATTATTTTTTGTAATAAGTGAGCTAAGGTCTGTAAACTTCTAAAAATAATTAATTTAGAAGACATCTATGCGAGTTATTATTAAATAATACGAAGTATTATTATTTTTGTGCTAAAAGACTTATAACCAGTTTGTATAGCGTTCAAGGTTTAAATAAAATCATGTTTTTTTTATATTAATTTTTTGTATTGGTATACAGATACATGTCCATGATGTATCTTGACACAATTAGCCATTTTAAATGCTAACTTTATCGCAATTTGTCTAATTATTCACGCCAATTGTTGTACTCTGCAATTTTTACTTATAAATAATGGAAAATGTAAAAAAATGTGTCAAAAACAATACTGAAATATAAAAATTCCGCGTTATTTGTTTATCAAACCTTGCATATCTTTTTCTAGCATTGTTGAACCTTGAAATAAACATTATATTGCAGCTTAAGATATTCTTTACGTGAGATGATAATCATGATTGTTTGACAAACTCGTGCCTTTAATTAAATATAAAAATATATGATTTTTAAAAAAAAAATATGAGAATAATTCTTAATAATATAATTTATATTCAAATGTTTTAGAAGCGCTGGCAGACTGTAGCTTCAACTAACAAACGCATCAAATTAATTCTGTCATACGAATATCTCACTCTGATTCGCCGCTCTCGCATCCCCCAAAACCAATATTAGCATATAGACACCGGGCATCCAGTGATATAATGAACGATCTCATCAGGCCGATGATGATGATGATGATTATGCCATAAAGTTGGAACGATATATGATATTTGCCAATAATAGACGGGGGATATTTACGTATTGCCGGCTAATATTGCTGGTTCATCATAATCCACGGTGAAGTGCTGAATAATTGAACATCTCGGTTAATAACCCAGCCTCGCACTTGAAAATCGTTCACCATACTACATGAATAATCTGGACATAAATTGTGATTCTATTTTAAAATGCTTTTAAAATTGCCTATAAAATAATATTTTAGATGGTTGTAAAAATCCAAATCAAAATTTTAACGTATACATGCTAATTTTATGGACATAAAAAAATCCCGATTTCTCAAATACAATAATTTTTTGGATGCTAATATAATGTAAATACATATATTATCAAACCCTAATAAAAAAAATATTATAAAAATATTGGAATTTAAATTATGGAAAGAGGGAATTTTTTAATAAACCAATGTAGACATTATTTCCTTAAGCTGATCGATCTTTAAGCATTCTTTTGTAGTTTTTAATCTTACTTCTTCTTTGGTCGGCACCCTCATGTCAGAGGATCGTGATCATTCTCGGTCCGAAAGTTCTTGATTTTGTCTCTCCAGGATTCTCTGCATTCTGCATCCCGCATCGTAGCTACTACAGTGGAGCCTGTGGCGGTCTTCACTTGGTCGCTCCAGAGGTTGGACACCCTGCCACTTCCCCTGCGTCCTTGTACGTTTCCAAGCGCGACGAGCTTCTCCAGGCTATCGTTTCTTCTGGCGAGATGCCTAAAGTATTGAAGAATCATTTTGAGACATATGGTCGAAAGACGGTCTTCTTTGGAGTTCCCCATTTCTTTTAAAACGGACACGTTTGTGCGTTTAGCGGTCCATGGTATTCTTAGCAGTGACATCGCCAGCAACTAGCATTCTTCAAAGGCAATCAATTTTCTTCTTAAATTTTCCTTTATGGTCCAGGTTTCTACGTAAATAAAAATTGAGAATACTAGACTTCGCACTAAACGTTTTTTTATCTTTTTGGATATTGCCTTGTTTTTCCAAATCGTTAATAGCTTTGACATCGCGTCTTTAGTCATCACTAATTCGCCTTCTTATTTCCGGCTCACAATTTCCGTTACTCGTAAGTAGTGATCCGATATAAAGAAACTCTTTAACCTTTTCCAGATCTGGAAGATTATTATTCCTGTCTATGATCATCAGCTTGGTTTTGGTAATGTTGATCTCGAGTCATAGTTTCTTACTTTTATAGATAACTTTTTTGAGCAGATCGGGCATTTCTTCTTCGTTGTAACATTAGAATTTTTTTTACCCGCTATTTTAAATCCGCCTTTCCAGTTTACAAGAGCTTTTCTCATGATATACTTCCCGTATAAGTTAAATAGGTCTGGGGAGAGTATTCAGCCCTGTCTAACTCCTTTGAGCACCGAAAACTTATCCGACGAACTCGATTATATTTTGACTATTGCAGTGTTGTATTGCAATCTTACTAATTGACCATAATACATCTCTGCCGTAAGAGCCTGGCCAGGTTTTAGTAATTCCTAGCGAAATATTTCTAAATATCCCACTTTTTCGATTAAAGTCTTTGTTTTTCTCCAAGAAGACTTTTTTACACCTTTCTTCTCCGTTAACAGTTCTTTTGATAAACGTTAAAAACGTAAAAATAAAACCATGGTTATTATTAGATTTACGGGGATTGAACTCTACTAATGAGTTCAATGTGGTATGATCCATTTTAAGAGGTCTCCCTGACTTTGGTTTGTCCTTTTACTAAATTCAGTAATCATTTAGAGCACTGTCGAGGATTCAAGGTGTCTCTATAAATATCGCAGATGGTCTGGATATCTTCATTTGATTCGAATCCTTTATCAAAAAAATACATATTGCCACAAATGTGTGTCTTTAATCTCTGGCCTTTGCATTTTTTTTTACAATGGGCCAAAATAGTTATTATTATATTACATTATTAATATGCAATGAAATTAATGTTCGCAAAATATTACATGCATAGATATTTTTTTGCTGTCTTAAAAAACATTATGTACTTTTTAATTGTTGCATAATACATGTAAGATAGTGGATTAAATAATAACTACAAATAACAATTATTATTATTAAAATGATTGATATGACGCTAACGTCTTATTTACAGACACAGATAAACTATAAACATAAAATTCACACGTGCGGAACATATTTAACGGAATTCGAATTTTATCTCACGTCGCTTGGTACCATTCTGCATAACATTCTATCGATTGAGATAACCGAAAAAAATGTCCGGTTAATTGTTCGAACAATAGGCAAATGCTTTTGAGAGAAGCCGGCTCCAAAAGTAGCATGTCACGTGTCTTGTATGTTTTATTGGACAAACCTGCGTTTACTATTGTGTACCTGGAAACAATGGTGATGGTTGATTGGATGATTGGTTGTATTGTCGTGTCAGTCATCGAACAATGTGATGGACCAACAGTGCTAATCGTTCCATCCAGCACTTTGTCGCACTCTAATTGAATCATCGAATATTTTTTTTTATAATCTTTATTATTTATTATGAAAGATCTATCGACATTACGACATATTATAATACTTGTAAAACCAGTTATATATTGTTATCTTTAAAAACATATAGAAAATTGGGATGGATCAATGATAAATAATTAAAACAACGACTATAACTATCAACAGATGTCACTATTATCGATTTAAATATTATAAAATTTTGTATAAGTCATTGAAACCATCGATATATTGGAAAGTGTTTTGTCGTGTTCTGTAATATTGTAGTGGTATCATAATAGGATTAAGTACATAATCCCTTAAACTTGGTTACATAATTTTACGTGTCGGACAATTTAACTGTTCCCAGGAGGCTATTAATTTTGTACATAAATTAAATGATTTCCATGTATACTTGAAATATACGTAAAAATATAAATATCGGTGATGTCATTGCATTCATCACCGTGTCGCGTGAGCAATTTCAATGTATGTACCAGAATAATTTCTAAGAAAAAGTATGTTTTTAATATTCATACTGGTAATATCCAACGTTATCGTGTTCAAATTATCAATAAAAAATAATTTCCTATATAATATTATTTGTTAATTCATTATTTTTTATGCTCGATGATTTTTAATTAAATAAATTTAAATACTTTACAATGATTTATCGCAGAATCCAAGTGGAACAAGCTCTATGATTGTAAGCCATCAATATTTATGTATTCAAAGCATTTTTTTGCAGTCGATTCTTAGAAGAATTTGACAATAGCATGTTTGGTTTTAAACAAACCTTGAGATCGTAACCTCAATACAATGACCCGATACTATAAATTTGTCAATTAGGTATACATTACAACGCACGAATTAATACATATTTATTTAAATAAATAAATAATGGGCGTGTATTGTAAATGTTAATTTAAATAAATTAGTGTTAATTTTTTATGGTGACCAGTTGTCATCGTCACGATTTCTCTCAGGTGTTACGAAAAAATTTGTAACGTGTATGGCACGAATAATAATTGGTTTACCAGTGGCGAGCAGATCAAAAACATTGGCAGTTGAACTAGAGCTCTCGGCATCTGCGGATCTTCGCCATGGCGAAGTTCGTCTTTCTTCTGGCGACACTATGCGTTGTCAACTTCATCTCTACGGCAACGGCGAGTGCCAATGTCTTCTGCTACTATGACAGCAGAAGCTACATACGAGAAAGTCAGTATTAAAATTCTAAATAAAATCATAAAATTGCACGAATCACTCGCATTTATAGCGCGGAAATGGCGTATTGTTGGTTGTTAACATAAATTAAGGTCATCTTCATTGCATGGTAACATAATATGAACCAAATATATAATACAGAACCGAAATTTGACAAAAAATTCAAGGTTATTACATCATTAAAATCAATGACCGGTCAATTGTAAAGTATATTTGCAATAATATTATTGTTGTATATTATTTGCACAGTTTGTTTTCTCTAGCATATTTAATTAAATTCAAAAACCTGTACTATTTAAACGAAAATAAACGGTTTCTTTAAACTTTGATCCTAAAATATATGATATTTATTGTCGAATGATATCTCTAGGGTCGTACGAGTCAAATATTGTTATCATTGCTCTGTATTTCTTATATAATTGCGTAATAATCGCGTAAAATTTTCCATGGTATGTGTAGAAATTTAAAATCTAATCAGAATTTAATAAATATGAAAGGTAATTTTCTAAGAAACGCTGAGAATTCAGATGCAATCTAGATGAATAAAAATATTATTTTATTTTAATTTAAACACAATGGGTTATATTAATTTGTCGCGTCCTACAAAACAACCTTGTGTTGTATGTAAATGAGTTGCGAACATTTAGATGCAGTCAAGTGACCACACAAAGACCTCAATTCATCAAGTGAACGAGAAAATGCTACAATACAGAATGGTTTTTTTTATATAAAATTAATTTTGATTTTTTTTTGTATTTATTGCAGCTCAAGGCAAAATGTTACCGGCGGATTTGGACTCAGGCTTACCATTCTGCACGCATCTCGTCTATGGATACGCTGGTATTCACGCAACAAACAATAAATTGGTGTCTTTGAACGAAAATCTTGATTTAGATCAGGGCCATGCCAATTACAGAATCGTCACACAGTTGAAGGAAAATATCCTGCCTTGAAGGTATTGCTGTCGGTCGGCGGCGATGCCGAAGTAGAAGAAGAGGAGGTTTACAAATACAACTTAATGGTATGAAAAATATCCTCATCCACATATCGATCTATTAATTGCGTTATTATAATTAATAATGATTATTTCAGGCTGGAACGCCTGCTGCAAGAACGTCGTTTATTAATTTCGGCATCTGTACTATTGAAGAATTACGGATTCGATGGAATTGATCTTGCATGGCAGTTCCCTAAGATCAAGCCGAAGAAGGTTCGCAGCGGAATAGGTAACACATACATATTAATATTATTTAAAGATCGATACTAATAATTCATTAAAATACAGGTTCATTCTGGCACGGTGTTAAAAAAGTATTCTCCGGCGATAAAATCATCGATGAAAAATCAGAAGACCACAAATTACAGTTTGCCAAATTAGTGTTGGAGCTTAAGAATATTTTGAAACATGATAATATGATAATAACAGCATCCGTCCTTCCCAATGTCAACAGCTCGTGTATGTATACATATAATATAAATGATTACATAATCATATTTTATATATATGTTAATTTTTATTAGTATATTTCGACACACACGGGCTCACGAATAATTTGGACTTCGTTATTTTGAACGCATATGATTTTTATACACCAGAACGCAATAAGAAAGAGGCCGATTATACAGCGCCATTGTACGAATTATTACAAAGAAATCCGGAGAGCAACGTCCAATCAATAGTCTCATATTGGTAAAATATTTATAATTGTATTAATATTCATTTTTATTAATTATTATTGATGATTATGTATTATAATTAGGACTAAGAACGGATTCCCCTCGAATAAATTGATTGTATCTATACCAGCATATGGACGTGCATGGAAATTGGATTCGGACTCGCCAATCGCTGGAGTACCGCCATTGCACGCCGATGGACCAGCACCTGAAGGTATACATTATTAAAATATATTTATCTATTTTTATTGATATTCTATATTTCATAGGTCAATATACTAAAAAACCGGGTGTATTGAGCTATCCTGAAATATGCGCCAAATTGATCAACCCAAACAATCAAAAAGGAATACACGATCACATGAGAAAAGTCACAGATCCCAGCAAGCGATACGGTAAGTCGGCCTTATAAATCTTCACGATTTTATAAGTCAAATTTTATCGAAATATAATTATTTTAGAGGAACCATTGCAACACGATCCGGAATTAACAAAACGATTCGGTATGCATGGTAGAATCTTTTCTTAATGCCTAGAACAATACTAACGCTTTATCATATCGTCTGAAAATGTACGTTAAATACGTTTCAGATTCTATCGATCAAAATATAATCATTAGTAATTAATTCTATTATATTAATTATACCAAAATATTTTCACGCAACTCTTTTAAGCATTTTGATTGATTTTTATTTGAAAACAATAATTTTGTGGACCTGAAATTGTGTTAAATAAGTCTAGTAAATATGGACAATGTAGAAAAATCTATTAGTTTAATTTCGTAATTATATGTCTTAGCAATTAAAAAATATTAATGTTATTTGTAGATTTTTTAACCGAAGGATTTATTTTATTAACAAAAAAATACGACTCTTCTGATGTAGATCCGTTTTACGCGATTTTAATCATTGGAATCTGTTTACAATTATTATATTCAATTCTCATTATGCTATGAGCTTCTTAAAATACACTTAATTATTTTTTTTACATAGTCCAATTAAAAGTACACATATTATATTTTTATATAATTTATTTGTTCTAAAACGCTTCGCTGGATTATAAGAAATGTATGAACAATTTGTTCAACAAAAAACAGAAGTGGACAATAGATTTCCTAATGATTAAAAATTCAGCAGCACAGAGCCGTAATAACAAACAATCTTTATTAGATTCTAACACATTAGACGTGTCGTTCGTACTATTTTTTCCTAATTAAATTTGATTTAAAAAAATATATTCTATACCATTTAGCCACTTAGATGGGGTGGGTCTATTGAGGATCTCAAGTTTTTTTATTTTTCTCGAATAACTCTCTCAATATATCTCCTATATATCACAAACTTGATCTATTTGTCTGAAAAAGTCTAAAGAATGAATATTATAAATAATCATTGTCATCTAAAATTGCGAAAAAAAATATAAACTGCAATATTCGAATCTGTTGCCACGAGTCTAATGCCTTTTCTCGCTCGCATCCGGTACGATTTCCCGAGTGCGAATAAAATGTGCGATTGACACGTGATTGTCTGCGGCGAGACATCGCCGAGAGCATTGTCATTTACGCATCATATCGATTAGTTAAAAATCCAAAATATCAACCATCATCATCATCATCATTTGCCAGCCACAAGGCTCTCACTCGCTGAGGGCATGGCTTTACCAAACTCTCGCATGGTAGTCGAGGCCAAAGGAACCTGAGTCTCACATGTGACGTGAGGACCCAACCCGTCTTGGTATGCGGTTTTTAGTAAAGAGTTTCCCTCTCTTGGCATTGGACGGATATCTTTTACCCTGTTGGTATCGGATTTTACTCTCCCAACTGTGTCCAGGCAAGTAGAAGGGGGGTTTAAATCGGTATTCGTTTAGGTCTTCTACATGCTATTCGCTTATAACGCAAGTCACGCGAAGTATCGTTTACCACACTACCAATAATACCTATATAGATATACACAGGCATACATGTGCACATCTGCCCAAAACGAGTCTCAAGTAGCCGGTCGCAAGTGATTATTAGCCCTGTCGCGCCATAGCAATCCTTTCATCATGAGAAAGACCTCCTCAGAGAGGGGTTCCCTAGAAAGGAGGAAGAGGAGCGAAAGTATCGAGACTAGACCAATTATTGGTCAACAGATTAGTGTTTTCCTTCTCAGGGTATACTGGCTCTGTGGTGAGAAATCCGTTAGAGACCAGATTTATTTATACACACAAGGATACACCAACATGTTCATATTTTTGCACTGTTTTTTATTGACAATTTATCAAAGACCAATTGGGCCCCTAGTCAACTCTATGCAGGGTTATGTTGACTGTAATATAAAAAATGTAATGCTGACCATTAATTTTAATGGTATGGTAGATAGTTGTGTTTCATTTCTGATGAATTCTTGGTGGCTACCCTCCCCCCTACCGGTAGGGGTTGGCATATCATGAATAAAGTGTCACTTCAATTGTTGGGGGATCTCTGAAAGACCCCCTTCGGACGACGCGGTTGTGTTCGAGCCGCCACGATGGTTTTTATAAAAATATCTACCGTGTAAAAAACGAGTTGAGTAATAAATACAACTCAAAATGATAGATAGATTTCATTACTATCCTTAAATAAAAAACTCTCAAATAAAATATATTTTCTTATTAATAATTAAAATGTTTTTATGAGGAAACATTGATTGTTTGTTTATTGAAAATCTTCTAGAATGATAATAGAATTCATTGGAACCAGTATTTTATTATCACTACTATGAACTAGCATGTAATCATTTCAATTACTTCTATTATTCTCAATATTTTTAGCATATACGCTGATTTTAACATATACTGCTTTTTTTATATGAATCATATGAATCATATCTTCTGAATCATTTTTATGCTTTTAGGAACATATGCTTTCCGTGCACCCAACGACAGCGGTGAAAATGGCATCTGGGTAGGATACGAAGATCCAGATACAGCCGGCTATAGAGCAGCATACGTCAAGTATTATCTTAATCTATATTTATATCAATGAGCATACAACACAATTACCAATTACAGTAGAGCAAATTATCGAATAAATTCTGATTGTTATGTGCCATAGAGCAATTTACACCTATTGTTGATATGTGACGACGTGCGATATGATGATGATGATGATACATGAGTGTAATTTTTATATTATTTTTCAGAGCCAAAGGTCTTGGAGGAATCGCTCTCAACGATCTGTCGATGGACGATTTCAGGGGACTCTGCTCCGGGGATAAATTCCCTATTTTAAGATCGGCAAAATACCGATTGTAACCAACATTAAAATATATATATTTACCTATTTTTTATATGATATATCCTGATTTTATATAAACGACAATAAACGATTGATACATTATGGTTGTTTGTTATTTTTATCACATGTGTGATGCGTCATGTTATCGAACGTGTATGAGTTTCGTTATGCTTAATTGCTATATCAATGTCATGCAGATATAAGGCAGTGGGAGTCGGATTCGAGGCGTCAGTAAGTACTGATCATTAGTTCTTAACTGCTTCGCCATGGCGAGGTTTGTCTTTGTATTGGCATCTCTGCTATTCATCAACTTCGTATCGATATCTACGGCAAATTACGTGCCCAATGTCTTCTGCTACTATGACAGCAGAACCATATCACGACAGAGTGAGTACAAATTTAATTTATTTAAATTAAATACAAAGAAAAATGATAACCTCAGATTTTTAGAAAAATTTTCACAATTTTTATTGTATTAGTTGTATTAGCTAGATATCACTAAGGTCATAATGTCAATGATTGTTTTTATTAAATGTGTTGTAAACATAATGTTTCGACGTATAGATATATTTAAGATAAACAAGCGGTTTATTCTAAGAATTTGATATTAAATTGGATAAATACATATTGCCAAATCGCATCAATAAATTTACCATTTTCCGGTTCATCAATTCCGCGAACATTGAAATCATCGCTAAATAAATTTCAGGCCAAGGCAAAATGTTGCCGTCGGATCTGGACCCTGCTTTGGCATTCTGCACCCATCTCATCTATGGATATGCTGGAATCAATGCGGAGACTAACAAATTAGTTTCATTGAATGAAAATCTTGATTTAGACGAAGGCCGCGGAAATTTTAGGGTGATGTCAATGATGAAGAAAAAATATCCAACGCTGAAAGTATTGCTCTCAGTCGGAGGAGACGCTGAATTAGAAGACGCAGACGTATACAAATACAATACGCTGGTACATTAATATAAAAAAAATATCATAATATAAAATCGATATGAATCGTTGATTTTATTCGTAGCTTGAATCGCGTGAATCCAGATCGACATTTATCAGCTCTGCATCTGACATTTTGAAAAATTACGGATTCGACGGAATTGATCTTGCATGGCAATTCCCTAAGATTAAGCCGAAAAGAGTTCGCAGCGGAATAGGTAATAACATCTCTAGCAATCATCATTAATTCATAATTAAATCTCGTTTAAAATGAATAGGAAAATTCTGGCATAGCGTTAAAAGAGTATTTACTGGCAAAAAAATAATCGATGCACATGCAGATGAGCACAAGACCCAGTTTACTGATTTGTTATCGGAAATGAGAAATCATTTAGGAAATTATATGATGGTGACTGTCAGTGTTTTGCCAAATGTCAACAGTTCACGTAAATATTGATATAGCTACCTATTTTTTCTATTTGATATATTTAATCATTATTCTTTATCGAATAGTGTACTATGATATTCCCGCTATTATACCGAGTGTCGATTATGTGATACTCCATGCATATGATTATAATACGGGAGATCGTAATCCTAAAGAGGCTGATTATACGGCGCCTTTGTATCCATTGCTTGACAGGGAGCCAGAGAGCAATATCAATAGTCTTGTTACATACTGGTAAATATTATCATAAATATACGATATTTTCAGTGATATTTTTACGCGTCTAATTATTTATTTTTCAGGGTTAATAAAGGTTATCCAAGTGAATCGCTTGTTTTGGGCATTGCGACATACGGACGTACATGGAAATTAGATTCTGATTCTAAGATATCCGGAGTGCCGCCAATTCAATCCGATGGAGTAGCACCGGAAGGTATGCATTTATTTATTCAAATCAATGTTTATTTAAAAAAATATTTATTAATACATAAATATGAAAATTTAAGGATATTACAGTAAAATTCCTGGAGTATTGAATTATCCAGAAATATGTTCGCAAATGATTAATTCTAATCAAAGGGGACCGCAACATTTGAGGAAAGTGACAGATCCAAGCAAAAGATATGGTTAGTGCGAATAAATATTACCGATTATTTTTTGTTATCCATTTTTTGTTAATAATTATATTTCAGGAACATATGCGTTCAGACAACCAGATGAAAGTGGCGAAGGTGGAATGTGGGTAGGATTCGAGGATGCCGAAACTGTTGGAAACAAAGCAGGTTTTGTCAGGTGACTAATCAATAGATTGTTAATTTAATGATGTCATTTCGGAAAGATCATTGTTGTAATGTATTATTGCAGAGCCAAGAATCTTGGCGGAGTTGCTTTAAACGATTTGTCAATGGACGATTTTAGAGGACTCTGCTCCGGAGATAAATTTCCACTTCTGAGATCTGCCAAATATAGATTGTAAACACAAATACTTAAAGTTAATATAAATCATGATTTAATTGTATGTAATGAATAAATATATATTTTTAAATAAGTATAACTACATACAGCAATAAATAAATTACAATTTTTGGAATAAATTTTTTGTACTTGAATAAATGATTTATTTTTTAATCAAATATCATACATGTAAAGCCACGTTTCGAGAAGAGTATGGATCTATAATATAGTAAGTGGTGAAAAAATAGTTCTAAATTTAGCAGTGATTATTTAAAAAATTATAATGGTTGAGGATCACTTATAACATTCATAATATATGATTATATACATTATTATTTCATTCAAAGCAGGTAGGGGTTCTAGTCTATGAAAAGGAGGTATATAGTGTTTTAAAAGCCTTATGCACTAAACATGGAAAATATATGTAAATTTGTAAAGATCCGCAATATGCAGAAATTGCATTTCAAATATAGAGATTGAATTTATTATCTCGAATGAAAATTACTATATATTGCGGTTTTCATTCCAGTAAACATGAGAGTTTTTTGTTTTGAAATTAAATAGATTAAGCGTAGAGTCAAACATTTCAAACGTTGTTTTAAAAATGTCATATTCGTTCACCCTAAAAAAGCTTGAAATGTATTACAAAGAATTAAAAAAAGGACTTATTATTGATTTTATCTTATTAATGGTCATATTTTGTAACTATTTTTTTTTAAAATTATTTAAGATAAAATATTTAGGCAGTTTTTATCATTGGAATTTATTTCTTCTTGATATTGTCAAAAGAATGAGCACTATAAAATATAATTTAACAGAATTGCCGAAACATTGCAAAATATGCTTCATATATGCAGATATGCAACATCTAAGCCTCTTGGGATTCGTAGCAGTTACTAATGCCTGTATTAAAATAAAAATATGACAACAATACGAACGGATTAGATTAATTTTTCGGGTTATGATTCAGTTTCGATATTTTTTGTCATACAAAAAAATGAAGACAGCGACTGTAACCGTACCCGTCTTATATATGTCGTCTCATTCACACAACGTGCTTGGCTTGCCTTTCTTAAAAACTAGCTGGTGATTTTTTTTGTCAATCTATTTCTTGATATTCCGTCAAATATAATAAAAACATTAAATCAAAACTCTCGCTTTTTTGCTTGGAAAACAATTAGATGCTCATTTACTGTTTTATTTCCTAATAAGCTACTAATCTAGTCAATAAGATTCAAAATATATAAAGTATAACGATAATACAAAATTTAATTTATTGATTTGTAGCTCTGATTTCTTAAATTATTTTTTGTCAATACTCAATAATATATAGGTACCTAGCCTATAGAGTTATTAGGGACACTAAGTTTTTGATTTTTCTCGAATAACTCTTTTAATATAAATCATAGATGTCACAAACTTTCTTTATTCGTTCAAAAAAGTCTAATGAAATAATATGAATAAATAATATCAGTTTCTATTGGCACGAGCACGATGTTGTTTCTAGCTCCGTACCGGATGCGAGCGAAAAAAAACATTGCGAAAGTGCGAGTGCGAGTGAAACCATACTAGACGCGTGTGGCGAATTCAAAGTGCATTAGACAGCGGCGAAAAACGCCGGTTTAAATGATGAGGAATTTAATGAATAACTATTTTTATTCATTGAATAGTCTATTCTTTTTAAATAATGTCCACATATTCATGTAGAATTCATCAACATCTTGACTTTAACCCTTTAATCGCCAAGCCAATTATATGGATTTTATGAAGCATATTGACTTGAAATGCTTGGGGTCCCTAAGATACCCCCTTCGGACGACGCATTTGTGTTCGATCAGCAATAACGGATGGGTGCTATATGTGTTCTAAATATTTTAATTTATTTGTGAACTCTCAACGATACAAGGTACTATTTTGCGGTCGTTACTACAAAAAAATCTTTAGATAGGTAGAATGGGCTTACATTTTAGCTCACCGGGACTAAACGGGTTAACACAGAGATTCCCAATATTTTTCGGTTTACGGCTCCCTTAAAACATGAAATTTTTCCGCGGCTCCCTTAATACATAATATTTGGTTCAAAATTGTTGACTTTCTTAAAAAAAACAAGCGCAAAAAGATAACCCAAAAATTTCGAGAATTGGGAATTCCAACAAATTTGTCGAATTGTTTAATTGAATTTTCGCGGCGACCTTATAAGGGCACCGCGGCTCACATGTTGGGAAACACTGGGTTAACATAAAGACGTCTTCTTTGGTGGGCACCCTCATGTCTGAGGATCGTGATCATTTTCGTTCCGAAAGTTCTGTATTTTGTCTCTCCAGGATTCTCTGCATTCTGCATCCCGCATCTCAGCTACTACGGCGGAGCCTGTGGCGGTCTTCACTTGGTCACTCCAGCATGTGGGCACCCTGCCCCTTCCCCTGCGTCCTTGTACGTTTCCAAGCGCGACGAGCTTTTCCAGGCTATCGTTTCTTCTGGTGAGATGCCCACAGTATTGAAGTATCCTTTTGAGAGATATGGTCGAAAGTCGGTCTTCTTTGGAGTTCCCCATTTCTTTTAAAACGGACACGTTTGTGCGTTTAGCGGTCCGTGGTATTCTTAGCAGACCGTCGCCAGCACCACATGTCAAAGGCATCAATTTTCTTCTTCATATTTTCCTTTATGGTCCAGGTTTCTACACCGTAAATAAAAAATGAGAATATCAGACTTCGCACTAAACATTTTTTTGTCTTTTTGGATATCCCCCTGTTTTTCCAAATCGTTGATAGCTTTGACATCGCGTTTTTAGCCATCACTATTCGCCTTCTTATTTCCGGCTCACAATCTCCATTGATCGTAAGTAGTGATCCGAGATAAAGAAACTCTTCAACCCTCTCCAGATCTGGAAGATTAGCACATCTGGATAGCTGATTATTTAGGAAAAAAATCATTGTTTTACAAGTTCAAATACTAGTCAAAATTTATCTTAAAAAGCAGACATTCTAGATTTTTTTAATAATAGAAATCCTAAGCCATACATTATACATTATTTGTTTTGTGTATTAATATTTTTAAAAATATAAATTGTTTGAAATAGTGTAAATTAATCAATAATTTATAAAAATCATTTATTTTTCGATGCGTTTCGAATGCATTTGTTTCTAGATTAGCTGTATTCTTGTATCATGGACGACTTTAACAGACAACCGTCAATTACGATGAATTCATAGACCATGAACATGATATAGGGTCAATATAACGCCGATACATCATCGATACCTTTCACAAACCGCACCAACAATCGCCCGAAGGCCTATCTGTCGATTTTCGCATTTTCCAACGGCCATCTCGGCGACCGCTGCAAATGATTTGGCGCTGTCACGACACCAAAATCACCGTCCGCTCCAGTGCGCTGACTGCGATGGCCCAAGGCGAGCATTTGCGCTAATAGCTTAGAATGTGTCCGACAATAAGACAGGTATAAATATGAGAGCTCAGCATGATTGCACTGTGGGTGGGCAGGCCTGTAACGAGCCGGTTCCCCACTGCGAATTTATTCGGCGTTAATGTCCCATATACGGGATAAAAACGGGGAGACTATTGCCTCTGACATATTTAAATCGGCGCCATGAAATCCGGAATAAAATCTAGAAGTCGTCGGTTTCTGGATTTTATTCTGATGGGATCCAGTTTACGCGGCCGGATGTGTAAATCTGCACAGATATTGGAAATGGAAACGTTACCGGGCGACAGTAAATGTTATATGACTTGCTATGAAATGTTTTCAGCGATTACATTAATAAACAATATATATATAAAATATATTCAAATAATGAATCATTCATTTGTTATTTTTTTTTTTCAAAATAAAAGAAATCAGTATTAGCTGCGATTTTTTTATTGTGATGATTGTGCAGTGTCAGTGATTCTGGATTGATAAGTGCCTCAAACGAAAGCCGCATCTGCTCCTGACGACTACAGGCAGTTGTTAGTTTTGATATAATTTATAAGATTTAAAAAAAACCGTTAGTAGCCTAGGTTAATGTAAATATTATATTTCACAGGCGCTTAGAAGATTGTCAGTAGAAGAGAGCTCATAACAACGCAAAGGTAAGAAATTATGCCTAGCTGGGACGGGAAAATACTATTCAGGTTAGATCTTCTTGGTATTATTTTCTTAGCCAACGAATGACATAATAAATTATTATGACCGTCTGAATTTTTAACAGATGATTAAAATTATATCGATATTTACTGATACGTTTATTCTCTATGAAATTAATTAAATCATGCTATTATAAATGAAATCTTATTATTTATCTTAATATTATGATTTTGGTGGAGAGGAGAGGCCAAAGGAGCTAAATATCAGATATCAATAATTTAAGTGCTAATATCAATATTTAATGGAGAAAATTTTTATTATACTACGTTAGAATTGAAAGCTTTTTTTTTAATAAGGTTAAAATCGTTTTGCTATAACTGAATCCCTGAAAACTCTGTAAAAGAGCTTCCCTCTTCTTATATCAAAAAAACAGTTATTGTCATTCCCCTGTAGTTAACAATTAACCTGATTTTTGTTTTAATCCACTGATTGCCTATCATTTTTTTTATAGAGAAATGTTTTAAATTGGAATTATGGAATTTATTATGGAATTAAGAAAGCGAGGCGTTTAAAAACGTTTTATTTTAACCCTTTAATCGCCAAGCCTATTATATGGATATTTACCGTACGCCGTATAAACTTCAAATAAATTGAAACGGCTAAACATATCGACATTCTAACAATCACATTGCCTTTAAAAGATGTCTCTGCATTAATTTTCATTTAAAAATATTATATTCATTCATAAATAAATTTGTAGTAGCGTTTGCCGTGGCGCTGGTGGCTAGCCGGTTTCGCGTGCCTGCACGCCGTGGCGTCTAAACGGTTAATAAGCAAACGTATCTTATATTATGTAGAGTAGATCTGCGGAATTATTCTTCATTTGAACTAAAAATCAAATAAATTCAAAATGATTGAGAAGTAGTAGTAGAATTTTAGCTTTAGCTACAATGGTGTTGATAGTCTTAATCATCAATCCATAACTTTCTGAATATTTGCGCACACCTTTTGATGTATAATACAATAGTTACCTCTCGTGATTATTTATTTCCTTCAAAATAGAATCAAAATCTTTTTACCCCGTCTCTGGAAATTGACACAATTTTATCGAGTTCAATATGATGTTATTCAATGCATTCTATGACAGCATTTGCAATATTCTATCCACGAGTTTTCCTTTGTGTAGCAATTCCTTTTATCTTTATAAACCGTACATAAACTAAAAATCGTATATAAAGTAAAACTCCCAAGACTCGTCAACTGTTTTTGATGAAATTTAGGCTAATTTAGGATCTTCGACTTTTTCGACAAAATTTCGTATGTTCTATCCACTGTTTTAGCAGATAATTATAAATCTCGCGAGATAGGATTAAAATCTGGCGAGAAGATATAAAACACAGAAGTTTATCATTGAAAACTGTATTAATAGCCGTACCGATGGACCCAAGTTTATGACTTTTCTCGAATAAGTCTTTTGATATAAATCCTATATATCACAAACTTTTTGTATATGTCTAAAAAAGTCTAAAGATTGGTTAAAAAATCAAAAATATCAACCAAATTATGAAGCATATCATGAGGTACTATTTTTATTTCTAGAATAATCCATTTTATTTTAATAATGTCGAGATATCGATGAAGATTTCATCAATATCTTGACTTGAAATGCTTAGAGTATCTGAGGGCCTCAAAGCATTATCTTTTTAAGGACGTTATTAATGTAGAGACAATTAATTGTATCCAAAGAGCCGCACGTGGCTCACGAACCGTAGATATAACTGTTTGAAGAACGTATTCTTTATATATTTTTTTAAGGAAATGTTTAAAACTTATCAGGAATTTCAGCATTTGGACAGATTTAGCAATTGAAGCATTTTTCGGCATCGTATCTACATTTTATAAAAAACATATGTGTAGCATTAAATAATGAATGTATGTGTAGTTTTAAAATGATATATTTTTTCTAGTATTTATAGACCCTTTTTCGTAATTTCAAGGCTTTAACCACTTAGCTGCCACCGCAAAATATTTTATTTAACACCCCGGGCGATTGATTAACCCTTTCCACTCTATGAATCTATGAGTTACTCTCAATATATTTTTTTACAAATGTATTACAAGAGATATCCATTGATTTTATCTGATATGCGATTCAAAACAAGTTTTTTTTAATTTTATAAAAACAAATTAAACATTTTTTAACAACAAAAAATATCGTGACACCGGTGAGACATATTTAAACATCTCTATTTAATACATTTATCATCTCTGCGCTAATAATCTATGAAAAGTATACTAGTTAGAAAAATCCATTTTATTCTGTATGTCTAAATAAATTTTGTTAATATAGAATAATAGAAGTTTACCTATTCTAGAAATTACCGAGAAATGGACGAAATTGATTACTAAATAAGTTTCTATTATAGGGTTATTTTTGTCAGCTTTATAGGTATAGGTATTGAATTATATTTTAATTGAAAGGTATCATATTTGATTTTTTTAATTACCACCAATTGTGTATGTTTATACATATTATTATTCTGAATTTGGGATCAACCAGTAATCTGTTCGATGTTATTAAGCCAATAATTACAGGGGATTTTATTAGAAAGAGATTTTTTAAATTATTAGTAATACATATTTGATATATGTATTAGGTGTACCGCAAGAAATCCATTTTTTGTGTCTTGCTTGAGAGCTTTAAGTTTCTTGCTTGTTTATTCGTAAAAATAAAATGAAATATATGACACAGAAAAGCTAAGGAACAGTACTGTAGCAATAAAAAACTTACAAAGAAGATTACTTCACTGTATCAGAACAGACTGATTTCAAATAAGACACATAAAAATGGATTTCTTACCGGTATACCTAATATTAAATTATTTATATGAAATAATCAAGTCGAGATTTGAACATTTTACAGTAGTTTGAAATAATGCTAGAGATTCTCGGAGAAAGTTTTTGGAATTATACCATGGGCGTGAAGCCGTCGAATAATGATAGCATTAAATTAAAAAATAATCCGATACTATCGTATTTTTTCACGAGACGATACTGCACTTATTGTACAATTTATGTATTTTATTATGAAATTAAACACATATCCAGCTACTTTACAGCCGTTACCGGGCTCAAAATCACGCACTTTATATGCCAATTAGGACACAATGTGGATATTACAATGATCCGCGTGTACCGGACAGAGTGGCCGCTTAACGTCTCGCATTTCCATCCGAATCGGCCATAAACACCGACAAATGTCCCATATCGAAGTATCGCCGCCGTTTTTACAAATTTTTGTCATTGTCGCTCGTACAAAATGGCCGATTTTTATGCGCTAATAGGCGTGGGCCCGAGTGGCCAACTCCCGGCCCGGGACGCTGTAAACAATGGCCGGAGGAGATGCCGTAGAATTATTATGGCGCGCCGCGCGTAAGTTATGGCGGGCCGTTTGGGCCCACGCGGTGCAACAGCGCCCTGTTGCACCGACCGGCCCGCTCCTCCTTAACGTCTCATTTCCTGCGCGGTTTTGTGACGCGGGGGGCGGACGTTAACGGAGGCCTCCTTGGAAATTTGACGCCGTTACACCTTACGAATGCGACGGCAATGTCGCTAATAGGACTAGAACCAGGACAGAAATGCACTGAAATAATTTCCGAGTTCACAAGGTTTTTGTAAGTATGACATTCGTCGTTAAATGTATATAATATTGGGTTGATGCAAAAGTTATGACCGTTTTTTATGATCCTAGGTAAAAAAAAGTGGGTCAGATATAAGGGCTCAAAAGATTTTTAAGCAAAAAAATTGAACTACGTCTTTTTTCTATTTATTTACTTAATTTTTTTTTTTATTATGATATAAGATGGAACCCTACGGATGTTTCTTATTCATTTTACTAATAAAAATCTTTTTTTATAAATTCGTAAAATACAATTAATGAGAGTAGAAGGGAAATCCTTTAAAATTAATCAGAGTGGAAAGGGTTAAACGTCAGTAGGCTCAGAACAACAATAAAAACCCATTTTGATTATAATGTTTCACTAATAACCCGTCTCACAAGTTGTTTGGCTAAATGAAATATTCATCAATATCTTGAATTTTTAAAAAATGGATCTTTCTAAGAATAAATATAGTAATTCATGAAATTTGATTTTTCTACTAATCAATAATAAATGACATGTTCACTCAACAATGTTTCGCCGCAGACTGAGGATGCACCGCCAAATTATCGCGGCATGCGCCACTAGTATGCGTTTCACTCGCACTTAGCACATCGTACCGGATGTGAGCGAGAAAAAACATCGCGCCCGTGGCTACAGAAGCGAATTTTATTATTTATTATTTAAATGGTCTATTAACCCTGAGGCGGTTCTTTGCCACCTGGAAGACACCTCCGTCTCAACCATGATGTCATGACTGTGACGAACGTTCTCCAGGTTATCTTGGCTCTTCGAATACGAGTCAGGTTGTCAGCCATAAGCCCGGGAGCCGAGCTTTCACATGGGGATTGTAACAATAATAATCCGACGAGGTTAGGGTCAATTTGTATTTAATTTACGGTCTGATCGGGTGCTACGAGCACCTCTGGTAGCACATACGTCACTAAACTGGCCTGGATAGCGGCCTGGCTCTTCATAGCTCCGTAGAATCTACGAAGCCATGATTGTGCCCAACAGCCATCGCCGCCACGTCTGATGCCGGCACGCGACAACACTCGACTCGAATGTTGATGTTTTTTTATTTATTTCTTCGCAATTGCGGACAATATTTAATCTTGAGACTTTTTTAACCGAAAAGTTTGTTATACGTAGGATAATATTTTATCAAAAACTTGGGGTCTCAATTAGACCCCATAGGTACGGCTAGGTTAAATACATATTTTTTTCTTGATGCACTGACAAATTTGTATACACTCTAACGTTACTATAAATGCAAAAAAACATATATAAATACGATTATAGATTTGCTGGCCTTAGTTTGACCAGGCCTGCTTTATTTGGACGGTTTTCTTATACGAATATGAAACATGGACATTGCTAACGACGAAGATGAAGAATGAGAAAATAGATGACTAGAATAGATTCATATATGTTGCTATCCACGAATATTGCAGGTTCTGCACTGGAAATGGTCTCTTTGAGATGCTGCGAAGGTATTACATAGAATAATTCGGACACAGTTTGTGGACCAAAATACAGTCAGTCCTACTATAGCGTTTCCTCTAAATCGCTGCTTTTTACAAAATTCCTTGTCAACCAAAGGGCATTGACCTTTATTTCGCTCTGCGATGTATTATAGGTTTACGAAATGTCTAAATTGAGCTTAAAAATATTAGAATTTTGTAGAAAACAGCGATTTACAGGAAACGTTATAGGGGGGGTTGACTGTACTGCCTTCTACAACTACCAACTCGCAATGAGTAACAGAAGAAGTAAATAATTAAATAATGAATTGAATTATAATCCATAAATATTTAGGGTTGGTAAAACAAACTTCCTTGACAATATTTTTTATATAAAATAGAAAATCATGTTATTTAACATAGTATAATTATTTTTTAATGATAATAGAAAGGTACTTGAAGGAAATGGGTTAAACGTTTTTAAAACATTTTCATTAGGTCAAAGATAAGCTAGATTAGGCATCATCTTTTTAGGCGTTTCATTCTCTACCTGTGGTGCAGTTATTTTTCGACGGAATTTTTGTCTCTGTTGAATACTGCTCGTATGTCATTATCACAAGTATCATTTATGTATATTATCATTACGATTATTTCTGATGGCTTTTAGATCATTTAGTATAAATCACCATGAGTTTGTGACCAAGCGTAAAACATTTTAAAGGAATCCTTCACGGATGTTGAAATTTGAGATTTTTGCTTTGCCCTAAATTTGTAGACCATATGTCCAGATAAATTCTAGTAGCATATTAAAATGATATTTCTCAGGAACGACGTTGATTTGGGTATAAAGATCGTCTATAGCTTTCTTAATTAGATGTCATGTTGCTTTTTTTATAGCATAATTGATTGAACTTGAAGATTGAGTCGCTTTAAAAAAAATAATAATAATTGGGGAATATATACGTTTTATCTTGATTAAATTTGAATTTATGAAAGATTCTTCACCATTATTTGAAAAAAAATACATTTTTTTTATATAAAATTCAAAAAATGACTTTTTTTATATATTCCATTGAATAATTTATTTAAATTTTAAACAAATATTTTATTTACAGTAATTCCTAAACATATTTTAGTAATAAATTGTTATAATCCCCTTTATTAATGTTGACACGTACGACATCGGCTTAGGCGAGGCAATATAAACTCAAGTATACGTTGACAAACTGTGCCTAGTAGCTCATAGCGAAATGTAAATAAAAAAAGGATTTACATAAAATTTGTATAGAATCGTTTATCATTTTCTAATACACGGACGTATTCAATAACGTTTCCCACTATACTTACAATCGATTGTCTCAATAATATCATGTAGACACGTCTCTATAAGGCAACGGCGATAAATATAAGTCATTTTAAAAGAACATATATATCGGGACCTTTGCGTGTAGGTTTTAACATCATATAATTCCATATTGGACTTTATGACCTTAAAGCCCGGAGCACTCCGGAAGATTGAGGTCGCGCCCACGACATCAACTCGAAAAATTATTGTCGCAACACTCGCTTAGCGTCGTGGTCCGCCTCGCTTTGCGCTGTTTATACGCGTCGGTCTCTGTAAATTCTGATAAGGGAGGC